>CAUYSK010114046.1:0-86782 GCA_963575035.1 Avahi laniger
TTAAGGAGTAATCCACAGGCACCTGATTTTCAGGAAGCTCGGGACCAGGAACATAAACTAGAAGAGCACCTGGCAAATGCTGTTGGGCAGAGTTTGAAGAAACCTCATCTTTGCAAAAGAGTTTTTATAAAAGATGCTGTCGTGGATAGGGAAAGCTCTCCAGGAGAAAAAAACCAGAAGTGTAGTGCATTTGATAGAAATTTGAATCTGAACCAGAGTGTTGTTAGACTTCAAAGAAATAAAACAGGAGAGAGAGTCTTTAAATGTGATCTATGCAACAAAACCTTCAAATATAATTCAGACCTAAATAGACATCAGAGAAGTCACACTGGGGAAAAGCCTTATGAATGTGGTCAGTGTGGCCGAGCCTTTACTTGCAGGTCAAGGCTTATTCTGCACCATCGAGTTCACACTGGAAATAAACCATTTAAATGTGATGAATGTGGGAAGACTTTTGGGCTCAATTCCTACCTCCTTCTCCATCAGAGAATTCACACTGGAGAGAAACCTTTTGGGTGTAGTGAATGTGGGAAGGCCTTCAGTCGAAGCGCAAGTCTTATTCAACATCGTATCATTCACACAGGAGAGAAACCTTATAAATGTAATGAATGCGGGAAAGCCTTCACTCGGAGGCCCCAGTTAACTGAGCATCAGAGAATTCACACTGGAGAGAAGCCCCACAAGTGCAATCAATGTGGGAAGGCCTTTAGTCGGAGTTCAAGACTTACTCAGCATCAGAGAATTCATGCTGGAGAGAAGCTCCACGAGTGCAATCAGTGTGGGAAGGCCTTTAGTCAGAGTTCAAGCCTTATTCAGCATCAGAGAATTCACACTGGAGAGAAGCCCCACGAGTGCAATCAATGTGGGAAGGCCTTTCGTCAGAGTTCAGGCCTTTTTCAGCATCAGAGAATTCACACTGGAGAGAAGCCCCATAAATGCAATCAATGTGGGAAAGCCTTCAGTGAGAGATCAAGACTTTTTCTCCATCACAGCGTTCATACTGGAGAGAAACCCTATGTATGTAATGAATGTGGCAGAGCCTTCGGTTTTAACTGTAACCTTAGAGAACATGTAAGGATTCACACTGGAGAAAAACCCTATGTTTGTAATGAGTGTGGCAAGGCCTTTCGTTGGAGTTCTAATTTTGTTCACCATCGAAGAGTTCACACTGGGGAGAAGACTTAGTGTGTTGAATGTGGGAAGGCCTTCAGCCAGAGCTCCCAGCTCACCCTACACCAGCGAGTTCACACTGGAGAGAAACCCTACAAATGTGGTGACTGTGGGAAGGCCTTTAGCCGAAGGTCAACCCTCACTCAGCATAAGAAAATTCACAATGGCGATAACCCTCGTACATGCAGAAAATGTGGTCCAGCTTTTGTTCATGGCTCTGGCCTTATACCAGATGGACAGATTCTCCCTGGAGAGAAATGTGGCAGAGCCTGCAACCACGGTGCAAACCTCGTTCTGCACTGGATAATTCACACTGGTGAGAAATCCTTTGGATGTAAAGAATGTGGAAAAACTTTTAGTCCCACCTCACAACCCATCGAAGATCAGAAAATCCAGGCTGAGGAAAAACCCTACAAATATCAAGAATGTGGGAAAACCTTTGGTGGGGGTTCTACCCTTATTCAACATCAGGTAACTCATAATGGTGAGAAAACTTATCATCACCCTGTGTGTAGGAAAGCCTTTGTCCAGAGTTTGCAACTCACACCAAATCAGCGAACTCATGTTGAAGAGAAACCTCCTTTAAATGATGGATCTGAAAGATACTTTATTCGTATCAAAAAGATTTTCCAAGAATCACATTTTTAATATGATAAATGTGGGAAACAATTTAGCAATTGTTCATTTTATGTTTGATAGGATGGCATAATGAAAGTTAAATGAGGTCTAAATATTACTGGCAAAGCAAAATAAACAGTTCAGATGACTAGTAAAGTCATTATGTTTGAAAGTAAACATGAGAGAATTCATTCTGGAAAATAAGGCTGTCTGTATTAAGGTTGCCATTGTGCGCAGGAGGTGAGCCATGTGGCGGTACATTCAAATATGAGTGGAGGGAGTGAAAAGCGAGCCCACCTGATTCTGAGTCTACCCTACCTGATTTCCCTCTAGTCTTACCTCTTCTTTCCTATCTAAGCCCAGGCTTGTAGCTGAGTATATCCAGTTTCAATCCTGCACACCTGCCTCCAGGTGTGGTGCCCAGAACTTCAGCCCATCAGGCAGACTCAAGCCTTATTCCATCAGGATGGTCTGGCCCATCTCCCCCACAAACCTACAGAGCAACTGCAGATGGAGTTCCTTCCTCACTTGGAGCCCCAGATTTTGCATTTATAAAATGAAAGTTGTTTTGTTTTTTAGTTTTAAAGAATTGTCCAGTTCATCAGAGGAGGGACCTCAGGGGCCAGTAAAGCAGAGGGCTGCCAAGTAGCTCCACTTTTGAAAACTTAATTACCGATAAGATTTTTTTAAAGGTAGGTTTATTGTGGTATAATTTGTATATGATAAATTCACTCTTTTTAGTGTATAGTTCTATGGGTTGTGTAGCAACCACCCCAATCAAGACAGAACATTTCCTGTCACAACCCAGAATTCCTTTTATGCGTGCCTGTGATCAGCCCTTCTTCACCCCTAGTCCCTGGAAACCACTGGTTTTCTACCCTATAACCTCACCGTTTCCAGAATCATACTGTGTGTAGCCTTTAGAATCTGTCTTCTTGCACTTAACATAATGCATTGGAGACTCCTCTATGTTGTTGCTTGTATCAATAGTTCATTCTTTGTTATCACTGAGTAGCATTCCATTGTATGGATGGAGTAGTTTGTTTATCTATTCACCCATTAAAAGATATTTGGGTATTTTCAGTAAGGGACAACTATGAATAAAGCAGCTATAACATTTAACTACATGCTGTGTGAACCTGACTTTTCAGTTCTCTTGGGAAAATAGCAAGGAGTGGGATTGGTGGGTCACATGGCCAGCTTATGTTTAACTTGTTAAGAAACTGTTTTCCAAAGTTGGTTATACATTCCCGCCAACAATGTATGAGAATTTAGTTGCTTTGAATCCTCACCAGATCTGGTATTGTCAGGTTTTTTTCTTCTAGCCATTTCAGTGGTGATGTAGTGAGATCCATGATTTACTTTGCTTTCCCTATTGACTGTGGTTTGATCAGTATGCATATATTTAAAGGATTTCACCGGGAAGTTTGAAAAACACTGGAGTAGTTAATCTTTAAGGGCTCATAACCACCTCTGAAATCCCGATTTCAATTCTGAGACTCTGGAAGAATCTTCTTTCCAATCCTCTTTTGATTCTCTCTCAGCCCAATATTGGCCCCTTTAAGGAGGCTTTCTTAGTTAATCTTTCCTTCCATTTTCACTGTGTTTTCTTAGGGAATTTGAGTCACTTCTGCATCTGGTCTGACCTTCATCCTGTGACTTGCTGCACTTATTCCCCCATGCATGTTCTATCTCCCCTGCTACATTATTGAAATTCTTAGGCACAGAACTGTTCTGAGTGTGACAAAGGCCAGCCCTATGGGGTCCACGTGGAAGAGTCTGCATGTGCACAGAAAAGGGAGTGGAGAGCACAGGTTCATGTAGAGGCTGCTGCCCACCTCTGACATGAATTCATTCTGACCTCAGGGAAAGCATCGGATCTTCCTGGGTCTCTTTTTCCCTATCTCTAAAGTGGGGATAAAAATACTTGCCCCACTTAGAGTGTATCCTTCAGAGAGAGAATAACTCTCCTATTCTTGTATCCTACAGCACAACATCATATCCCCACCATATCCACTCATTTTATTTTACTCTTTCTTCCTTTTCTTCTTTTATTGGGATGATATCTGGCCCTGCCTCCCAGGCTGGAGTGTAGTGTCACAATCATAGCTCACTGCAGCCTTGAGCTCCTGGGCTCAAGTGATCCTCCTGCCTCAGTCTCCCGAGTCATTGGCACTACAGGCATGCACTAGCACGCCTGGCATGGGATGGGATGTTTTTGTGCTTAGTTTTGAAAGATCTGATTCTAGATATTTTTAATATCTCCATATGCTTGTTTGAGGATATCTACTTCAGTTTTGGGTGTTACAGTTTTCTTCTGCTCCCTTGGCTTCCTAGGACTCCCAGCTCCATCTCTTAAATTTATGGACACTACTGAGTATCTCTTTGTGCAGCTGGTGGGTTTTTTTCCTAGTCTGCCATTAAACAAGGGCTATAGCCCTTTAGGGCTTCAGCTTTTGACAGGGGCGGATGTTCCAACTACCTGGAGTTACCCAAGGCACTCCAGCCTGTGTAACAGAGCAAGACTCCATCTCAAAAAAGGAAGGGAGGGAGGAAGAAAGGAAGGAAGGTAGGAAGGAAGGAAGGAAGGAAGGAAGGAAGGAAGGAAGGAAGGAAGGAAGGAAGGAGAAAGAAAAGAAAAGAAAATAAAAGGAAAGAAAAATGTCCCATCCCATCCTGCCTCCCAAGAAAAAGAACAGGAAGAAATGCAGGGAGAGATGGAACATAGGAAGGAGATTATAGACAAAACCACTCTTTTAAGCCATATATTCAACCTACTTCTAAATGGTTCAAGAAAAAATGAAAGAGAAATGGTAAAATAAATGTAGCAAAAGTTAAGAATTGGTGAGTCTGAGTTAAAGTTATTTGGGAGTTCTCTGTCTTATTGCAACTTTTAAGTTTGAAATTACTTCAAAATAAAAAGTTTAGGGACACGTTGGTCAAAGGATACAAAATTTCAGTTAGGAGGCATAAGTTCAAGAACTCTATTGTACAACATGGTGACTATAGTTAACGTATTCTTGAAAATTGCTAAGAGAGTAGATTTTAAGTGTTCTCACCACAAGATAAGATATGTGAGATAATGCATATGCTAATTAGCTCAACTTAGCCATCCCACAGTATATACATATTTCAAAGCATGTTGTATAAGGTAGATACAATTATTGTCAATTTTTAAAAATTAATAAAAATTTTAAAATCATTTAAATAAAACTTTAAAATAAACAAAAACAAGTATCCTCTCTAAGTCTATGTGGTCTAAAAGAAAGAGGCTGGGTGAAGTGGCTCATGAATGTAATCCCAGCACTTTGGGAGGCTGAGACAGGAGGATCGCTTGAGCCCAGGAGTTTGAGGCAGCCTGGGCATCATAGTGAGACCCTGTCTCTATTAAAAATTTTTTTTTTTAATTAGCTAGGCATGGTGGTGCATGCCCATAGTCTCAGCTATTATATTTGGCAGACTGAGGGAGGAGGATCCCTTGAGCCCAGGAGTTCAAGGTTACAGTGAGCTATGATTATACCACTGCACTCCAGCCTGGGTGAAAGAGTGAGACATTGTCTCTAAAATATAATAATAACAATTATAAATCAAGAATTAATATGTTAGAAAGTTGAATTTTTAACTTAAGCTAGACAAAGAATATTAATCTAAAGAAAGTAGAAATAAATAATAAAGGACATGGCTATGTGAGGAGGCTGACACCTGTAATCCCAGCACTTTGGAAGGCTGAGGCAGGAGGAGGATTGCTTGAGGCCAGGAGTTCAAGACCAGTCTCAGCAACATAGAACCTGACTCTACAAAAAACAAAAAGTAACAATAAAGGAGAGAAAATGGAAGTTTTAAAAATGGAAATAATAAAGTGGATAAATAAAAAGCAGATCCTTTGAAAAATACACCAAAAGCACAAGTGACAAAATAGAAATATTGACCACATCAAAACTAAGAACTCCTGTGCTACAGCTGTTACCATCAAGAAAGTGAAAAGACAACCCACAGCAGAGTGCTGAGGGATCTGTATCCAGAATATAGAAATAACTCTTACAACTGAAATAACTCAATTTTAAAATGGGCAAAGGATTTGGATAGACATTTCTGCCAAGAAGACATACAAATGACCATTAAGCATGTGGAATGATGCTCAACATCATTAGTCATCAGGGAAATGCCAATCAGAACCACAATGAGATACCACTTTGCACCAGTAGGATGGCTATGATCAAAACCACAGATAATGACAGGTGTTTCAGGGATGTGGAGAAATTTGAGCCCTCTTGTATTGCTGTTTGTATGAATGGATGCAGAATGGAAATGTCAAATGGGGCAGCTGCTTTGGAAAACAGTTTGGCCCTTCCTCAAAAAAGTTAAACCTAGTGTCTTGGTCTGCTTGTGTTGCTATAAAGTAATACCTAAGGCTGGCTAATTTATAAAGAAAAGAGGTTTATTTGGCTCACAGTTCTGCAGACCATACAAGGAGCATGGCACTGGCATCTGCAGCTGGTGAGGGCGTCAAGCTGTTCCACTCATGGCAGAAGGGGAAGGAGAGCTATTGTGTGCAGAGATCACATGTTGAGAGAGGAGGCAAGAGAGAGAGAGAAGGGAGGTGACACTCTTGTTTTAACAACCAGCTCTCACAGGATCTGGAGAATTCATTACTGGGAGGGCAGCATCAAGCCATTCATGAGGGGTCTGCCCATATGACTCAAACACCTCCCATTAGGCCCCAATGCCAACATTGGGGATCAAGTTTCAACATGTTTGGAGGGGTTAAATATCCAAACCATACCACCTAGAGAAACAGGATTCTCAAATCAGTCTGAGACTTTCTTTTGGGACTTCTTGGCACCATGCATATTATGGGCAGATGCTGCTCTACCATCTCCTTCAGGCCCTTAGCCATCTTCATGCACCTGCACCTTGTCAGCACCTTCCTCTCTTGGTCAGAGGGCTACCCTGGGGCTGCAAAGGTAGAAAGCTTCTGGCTGGAGACAAAGGGAAGCACCCTCAGGCTCGGCTGGGCGGATTAGTGGGGCTAGGGTCGCCTCTCCCGGGAAAGTGCAGGCCTCCGGCATGGCCCTTCCACACGCGGCTACCACCGCACCCACCGCCATTTCTGGACCGGCCGCAGATGCAGGCCCCTGGGTCTGTGTTGGAGGGCGACACTTGGCAGGCAGCGGGACTAGTCCTGAGACCCCCGCCCTCCAGAGCCCTAGGCAGTTCGCGCTACCCGCAGGGCTGCCGGAAGGCCGGACCTGGAGGGCGCCAGCGCTAGTTGGAAGTGGATCTGCCGACGCGCGCGCTTGGGCCACTCTAGGACGCGTGGCTGACCGCCGACTGGGTGGGTCTCCTACTCGGACAGGTGCGGCTAGGCAAGGGGAGTGAGGCCACTGGGAATGCCCGCGGTCATTCTCTTTTCAAGAATTTACGGAGAGACTTTTCTTTGCCAGGCCAGTGGAATGGGGAGAGACAGACGCCGAGTGGTCGCAGTGGCCGCCCCGATGGTTGTGCAGGGTCACCCTAGTAAGGCTTTCAGCCTCGTCCTGGGCCAGAGACGCGGCTTGCGGAGGCAGCAGCTGTGGGGTCCAGGCTGCGGCGTGCACGTGCGTGTGGGAAGGCCGGTGCAGTAACAAAATCAGGCTTGGTTTCCAGAAGCTCACTCTGGGCTCTGTGTGGGGGGCGGGGCGGGGCGGGGCCGTGGGACAGGGGGGCAGCGGGACAGCAGGGCGGTGGGGCCATGGCAAAGGTCCAGGCCAGGCGTGAAGGCAGCGGCGAAATGGAGCAGAGGAGATGCAAAGTGGGAGGACGATGGAGATGGAGATGTTGACGGGCAGCAGGGGTAGGACTCGGGTATTGGTTGGTGACGCAGTAAACAGAAGTCAGGTAAACAGAAGTCAGATACGTCTTCAGCTGTTCTGACTTAACAACTTGGCCTGATGGTTCAGAGGAAGAGCTCTGGGCCTGGAGTCAGTGCGGAAGGGAGGAGAGTTCAGTTATCAGTGTGAAATGCCCGTGGAATATCCCTGGTGAAGACAGGACCTACAGGAGGCAGGAGAGTCAGGGTTGTGGATACAAATTTGGGCATACTGATGGTTGCAAATACCAGTAGAGAACATGAGGTCACTCGAAGAGACTGACGAGGTGCCCCTGCGGTAGTGGAAGAGGGAAGAGGCACCCTGAGGTATGAGGACCGCTGGGGTGGCCTTGGTGATGAGGACTGCCAGAGGCCCGAGGGGCTGGGTTACTTGGGGTCCCTCATGGGATGAGGCTACTGGGGCCCTGATGTTGCAGAGCACTGTTGCAGTCCATGAGAATGAGAACCAAGGAATGAAAGTAGGAAAAAGAACCTTACTTCTCTGTAGGAAAAGTAGATATCTTCAAAGTACTTCTAGGTAGGCTGTGGTTAATGATAATATCTGCTGCATGAGCCCAGTTAAAACCTGGGTCTTGTCACCAATTTAAGAAAACATTTATCTCCTAAACACTAAGAATCCTCAAAGATAATGTTGCCCTTTGAGCATTAACCTGGTAAACCCCACTGTGATGGTGATGGTTCATTGAGCACCTGCTATGTGCCAGGTTGTGCCAAGTGCCCTACATGTGCCAGGTGGATATTAACATCACCATTTTACAAGTAAGAAAACTGAGGTTGAAGGATTAAACAAGTCCACAATCCCATAAAATGTGAATCCAGATCTGTTTGTCCCACTTCAAAACCCATGCTCTTTTTACTCCTCCCCCAGACTCTCAAAATAGTTGAACATCCCTGGGGACAGAACAAGAGACTATCTGTAAATATGTTGCTGAATAGTTGAGAGTCATTCTAAACTTCCATGAATCCTAAACTTATTGTCCAAGAGAGCAAGAGAATGGGATTTGAATTTTGTGAGCAGAAACCTATTCATTCATTAGAGAAAGACTGAGGAAACTGACATTAAGACTCTAAGCCTTAGAGGAGAGAAAATAGAAACAAAGAGCCAGAAATTTGCAGATACTGGCCAGGCATAGTGGCTCAGGAGTGTAATCCTAGCACTCTTGGAGGCCGAGGCAGGAGGATCACTTGAGGTCAGGAGTTCAAGACCAGCCTGAGCAAAAGCAAAACCCCATCTCTACAAAAAATAGAAAAAATTAGCTGGGCAAGCTGGCGAATGCCTGTAGTCCCAGCTACTCAGGAGGCTGAGGCAGGAGGATCACTTGAGCCCCAGAGTTTGAGGTTCAGTGATTGATGATGACGCCACTGCACTCTAGCCAGAGTGACAGAACAAGATTCTGTCTCAAAAAAAAAAAGTCAGAATGAAGAGGTCAAATCAAATCAAATCAAAATTTTTTACTTACGAAGAAAAACAAAATAAAATAAGAGGTCAAACTCCATGACTCAAACTCCAAAGCTAACCTTCCGTGGGCCTAACAACTTTTAGAAGCCCCAAATAGATCATCCATTTTCTTTCACGTGTGAATGTTTTCGAAGTGTGGAGCACAGAACTGTGGGCAAGACTCAGAAATTTGCCCTCCCTTCCCTTCATTTTAACATGTGTGAGGCAACAGCTTGCTCCTTTTGCCCAGGACTAGGTGTGGGGCCCTCATCTGCACTTCAGGCCCTGAAGACAGAGGGGGATCTTGTCTCAGTTTGTACCCCTGCTTGGTGGGAAGGAGGTCAGGACAGGTGCATCTCACAGTATGTTGTTCTCCACACTTTTCATCCTTCCCTTTGGATTATACTGAGAGGGGAAATCTAACTGGAAACTTTGCAACAGCCATTTGTATAAACAACCAACTGTTCAGTTATATGTACAGTTTGAAGTTCACAAAATTAATTGTTCTTGCCCTCAATGGCTTTATAATCCTTTATTTTCTATTTCTACTTTAATGACCTTATTGTGTATATCATTATTTTAATTGAAATCATTTTGGGGAGGTATGAACTAGAAATAAACCATCTTTAACGCATCCTTGATTTTAGAATGAAGTTTTCACTACAACCAATACCCCCACTGGATCACTTTCTGATGAAAAACATGAACCTACATATAAGGGGTAGGGGCTGACACCCATCCTACATACTTTCAGGTTTAAGAAATTTAGTACAGAGGTGTAGGAAGCTGTCTCAGCTATTCTCTGTTTGGTTTCATGAAACCAAACATGAGTCACCACTCATCACAGTTCAGGATAAAAAAGCAGCTCCAGGAACCTGACACAAACTCCAGCAGTTCTGCCTTTTTCTGTGCATCCACCTTGGGGACTTGTTTATCTGCCTCTCTCTGGGTTTGGCCACATCATAGATCACTGGACTCCCCTGGCATTCCCAGCCAGGAATAAGGTTGTCTTTGTCTCCATCTAACAACCCTGGTGTAAAGCAACAGATTGCCTACAGAGCCTCACCACCATGGGTAAGAACTGACAAGGGCAGTTTGGCAACAGCAGGGACCCAGAGTTCCACCTTCTGCCCAACGTACCAAAGCCTTGTTTATATCCATTACATCCCATATGAATCATCTCATTGTGAATAATGTGTGAGCCCCCACTAAGTGCTTTTTCAACATTGACTACATCCACAGGTATTCTCTCTAGTAGGAACTCTCTGACATTGTATGATGAACCACAACGAAAGGTTTTCTACCTTTGTTGCATTCTTGGATGCTTTCCCTCCTGTATGAATTGAAGAGTCCCTCTCCAGTAGTATTTGTGAGATGGTGACTGAGAGGCTAGCTTACACTGAAAGCCTGCCCATGTTCATTTAACTCATATGCACTCTCCATAGTGTGGATAACCTGATGTCTAATAAGGGTTGAGCTCTGGCTGAAGCACTTCCCACATTCACTACATTCATGGGGCTTCTCTCCAGAATGTGTTCTGTGGTGGTGAATCAGGTGTGACATCTGAATAAAGCCTCTCTTGCACACGGTGCACACATAAGGTTTCTCTCCAGTGTGTATTCTTTGATGATCAACCAGGTGTGATGTTTGACTGAAGCCTTTTCCACACTCATTGCATTTGTAGGGCTTCTCTCCAGAATGCATCCTTTGATGGTGAATCAAATGTGATGGCTGACTGAAGCTTTTCCCACACTCTTTGCATTCAAAAGGTTTCTCTCCTGTATGAATTCTCTGATGTTTAATGAGATTTGCTTTCTGATTAAAGGCTTTTCCACACTCATGACAGTTATAGGGCTTCTCTCCAGTATGTATCAGTTGGTGTTTAGTAAGATTTGAATTCCCACTAAAGGCTTTGCCACACTCATTACACCTATACGGTTTTTCTCCAGTGTGAATTCTTTGATGTTTAGCAAGCTTTGACGTCTCCCTAAAGCCCTTGCCGCATTCATTACACACATAGGGTTTCTCTCCACGGTGAACTTTCTCATGTTGTAAAAGGACTGAGCTGTGATTAAATTTTTTCCCACATTCCATACATACGTAGGGCTTCTCTCTAGTATGAATTTTCTGATGTCGAATCAGGTGGGAGTTCTTGCTGAAAGACTTCCCACACACGTGACATCCCTGAGTCTTTGACCCACTGGGACCTGTCTGAGGTCCACTGAGGCTGGCCGGACATGGAAGGCCTTGGCCACCCAACCTCCACCCACTGGCTTTCTCTCCTGGCCTGTCCCTTTGAGGTACAACAGGCTTTGTGCCCAGAGACAAGCTTTTCTCCAGTTTGTTACATTCCTGGTATTTCTCTACTGCATTGGTATTAACCGAGGAACTGACCACTTGCCCCAAACCTCTCTTTTGGGGAAAGAACTTCCTCCTGGCCTTTATTGTGAATTTTTTGCATGAATGTTCTGCTCCTTTCTCAGTCCCACAAGCTTGTTGAAACTCAAATGCCTCTGGATTGCCTCTGGGGAAAATTTCCTGAGTTAGTCCTTGTAATTCTTCTTCAGAAGATTTTTCCTTGGGACTTGATAGTTTGTGCTTTGTTTTGACCTGAGAATCTGAAAAAAAGAACAGAAATTTGAAGTGTCCTTTTAAAGGCGAAAGGAAGTATTCACTTTTATGATTGAGCCAAAGCAAATTTCTGTGCAGCTTATATGTCTCCTCTGTTAACAACTTAATTCTATTTTGTCTTGTATCATGGTTAGTTATATGTGTTCATTTCTCTCTGTACTGTGAGATTCTGAGGGCAAAGGCTTTCTAACACTAGTTCTTATAGCATCTTAGTGGCAGTGTGCACAGAGCAGGAACTGACAACTCAAGAAATGTTCACTTCAACAATGTTTGCTGGACACATCCATCTGCCAGGCACTGCTCTAGGTGCCAGGGATTTGGTGATGAATGAAGTCCCTGCTCCCTGGAGTCAACATTCTAATGTGGTGACAAACAATATGGTTGGACATGGGGCAGGATAGAGAATTTCCTCCCCGAACTAGAATGTTCTTCCCAAACCAAAATGCAAACTCCATGGACTTGGTTTTGCTTACTCTTAACTGCAGACCCTCAACGAATGCCACACAAAATACGGGCTTGTGAGATGAATGGCGGAAAGGCAAGAAGGGGTACTACTGCTGGGCATGTTCCAGTGTGACCACAATGTGGAGTTCTATTTACCCTTTTTTTTTTGAGGCAGAGTCTTGCTCTGCTGCCCAGGCTGGAGTACAGTGGCAAGATCACAGCTCACTGCAGCCTCAAACTCCTGTACTCAAATGATCCTCCTGCCTCAGCCTCCCAAGTAGCTGGGACTACAAGCACATGCCACCATGCCTGGCTAAGTTTTCCTTTTTTTTTTCTGAGATGGGATCTTGCTATGTTGTCCAGACTGGTCTTGAACTCCTGGCCTGAAGTGATCCTCCTGCCTTGGCCTCCCAAGGATTACAAGCATGAGCCACTGCAGCCAGTCCTGTTTATACTTTGACACATAAGTGCTAATCAGTTCATCAAGTGGGACTCTGGTCATCAGTGGAAAATCAATTCCACCTGAGTACTGGAACACAGCACATCACAGTGGGCTTGCACTTCCCCTTAGAGGAAAGATTGGGGGCTAGTAGGAAGGGAGCTAGTAAAGGACAATCAGGTGTCCCCCACCACTCCATACCACATTCCCACTCAGTGTTCCTTCTAGCCTCTGCTATACCACAGCCTCCCAGAGACACCTACCTCGTCACTCACCTGAATGGGGAAGCCCTGGCAGGGCCATGACCCATGGCATCTCCCCCTGTTCTAGCTGGGAGATAACCCTGGGTCTGGACACTGGAAAACCTGTTCATCAAGAAGGCAATGGTCAGTGCTAGACAATCAGAGCTATCCCTGGCCAAGGGCCACAGAAGCTGAGAGAGGAAGGGGGCTCCAGAGGAGGTTCAGAGAGAAAAAGAAATGGGGGATGAGACCCTGGGCACCCCCTGCTGGGACAAGGGCAACCCATATGGACTTGGAATGTTTGGTCTATTGGATATCAAGAGAGCCCAGGGGACCAGTCGCCTGTGTTGAGGAGCGGGGCCCCAAGGCCCCACCAGGGGATGCTCACCCAGAGCCTTCAGGGTGTAGTAGTTCTCCAGCATCACATCATGGTAGAGCGCTCTCTGATGTGGGCCCAGGTACTGCCCCTCCTCTGGAGTGAAGTACACAGCCACCTCCTCAAAAGTCACAGTGTCCTGGAACCACAGGTACTAACAGCCCAGGGAGCCTCACTCCTGCCTGAGGGGCAGGTGCACCATAAAGTTTGGAGTGCAGTTCCAGCAAAAGGCTCTGTGTGCATCTCCCAGCTTTCTAGGCACATGCTTAGGGAGAGGGCTGGGGTGCAGGGTGACTGGGGAAAGGGTGACTATGGAAATTCAGAGCCCTCAAAACTGTGGGCTCTCCCTCAAAGCCCTGCACCTGCTCAGCTGGTGAGAGGGGGCAGCCATCAAGGCCGACGGGAACAGGGGAAGAAGAGTCAGCTCTTAGAGCCCCAGGGGTCTGCTGGGCAAAAGCTCCAGGCTGAGAGGGGCCCTGGACAGCATCTGCTCCCTGACACCAGCTCACCTGGGACTTGACTGCCATCACAGGCTCCTACTGGGAAGAACAGATGGAGGTGTCAGCAGTAAGGCCAGATTTGTTCTGTAAACTTTGGATTCAGTCAAAAGGTGGCACTCAAGGATCCTGAAGGCCACATGTTGCCCCAAGGCTGTAGGTTCCCCACTCCTGCACCTTCTCTCCTAAGCCCAGCACCACTACGGGAGCCCCCATGCAAGGAAAAGTGACACTGCAGCCGCCCTTGCTTGGACTTTGAGGATGTGACATCACCGCCCTCTGCGTCGGCCACCACGCCTCTCCAGCCCACCTGCTCCTGAGCCCTCACCACTGCCACCGCCCTCACCAGGGTCAGCAGCCAGGCCCACTCTCCACTCCAAATCAGTGCCTTGAGCGGGCAAAGGATGCCCACGGTGTCTGAGTTGGGGTTTGTAGAACAACGGTGTGTCCTCAGCCAGTCACTTCCCCTCTCAGAGCCGCATCTCCCTGCCTGGCACAAGGACGGCACGTGTCCCTGCCCTGTGAGGTAGGGCCTGGAGGTACCTTCTCTAGAGCAGCACATGCGCTGCAAGGGCCCCCACCTCCGGCTCTGCACTCCCAGCCCTCCCGCCCATCGTTGGTCTCCCCTTCTTCCTCGAAGCCCCTCACAGCCACCCCTGTCCACCTTCAGGTCTTGGCTACAGACCATCCCTGCCAAGGAGTGGGGAGCCCAGCGCTAGGGAAGCGCAAAGGGCAGAGAGCCCAGAGGAGAGCGGGAGATGGGGTTGAGGAGAGGGCAGGAGGGAGGCGAGAGGTCAGCAGGGGCACAGCCAGGGCAGGTGGGCAGCCCGGCAAATGTACGAGGGGGTCTGGGGTGGGTTGGCCACTCGGACTGACACTGGCCACTCACCTCTGGATGGCCCTCTTCTGTGCCTTGGTCACTCCTGCGTGACCACTCAGGGTGGGTCCTCTTCACCCTCTGGGCTCTGCCTCCTGCCTATAATCACCATGTTTGGGCTTGTATCAGGATTGCTATCTGGAGCCAGTGTCTAGCTGGCAAGCTCCAGACATTGTGTCCCGTTGCCCCTTGGACACCTGGAGGTGGCCTCCAGGCCTGCCCAGGGTCCCCTCCTTAGCATCTTATGGCAGCACCACTGACTTGGGGATAGGATCCTTGCTCCCCACCTGCCCCTCCAAACCCTCCACCATAGATGGAAGGCAGAGTCCAGTGTGGGAGAAAGACATCAATGAAATCAACACACCATGGAATTCTCAGGTGTGGCATGGTATTGCAGTCATGTAAGAGAATGTCCTCACTTTTAGGAAATAGGCCGAGGTACTTAAGGGGGTGTTATGATGTCTACAAATTACAGTTGACTCTTGAACGATACAGGTTTGAACTGTGTGGGTCCACTTATACATGGATTTTCTTCCATCTCTGCCATCCCTGAGACAGCAAGACCAACCCTCCTCTCCTCCTCCTCCTCCTCAGCCTACTCAGTGTGAAGATGATAAGGATGAAAACCTTTATGATGATCTACTTCTACTTATGAATAGTAAAAATATATTTTCTCTTCCTTATGATTATCTTAATAATATTTTATTTGGCTTACTTTATTGTAAGAATACAGTATACAATACACATAAAAATATGTGGTAATCAACTGTTTATGGTTTTGGTAAGGCTTCCAGTCAACAGTAGATATTAGTATTAATAGTTTAGTTTTAGGGAGCCAAAAGTTATATGTGGATTTTCAGCTGTGGGTTGGTGCTCCTAACCCTCACGTTGTTCAAGGGTCAACTGTACTTTCAAGTTACTCTTTCTGCAACAAAAAGTAAAGTATGCAAAGATATAGCCAGTGTGGCAAATGTCAACAATTGTAGAATGCAGGTGAAGGTGTATGGTGTTCGTTGTATTAAATACTACTCTTTCAATTTTCTGAGGGTTTAAACAGTCTCAAAATTAAAAGCTGGGAGTGATAGAAAAGATGGCCTTGGCTGCCTGCCGAGAGCAGTTTGGAGCCAGGAGAGGACAGAGAAGCTAAAGGGCCCGTCTCAATGCTCCACGTCTGAAACTCAAAGGCACCTCGTCATCACCGCCCCATGGCACAAGTGAGGCCATTGATGCTGAGAGCAGGGTCCTGCCCAGGCCAGAGCCCGGTTCTGCCTCCATTTCCCTCTTAGCACCTCTCCCTGGCCCCACGGTTCCGGCTCTCGGACCCAGGATTGGTGTGGGGTAGGCAGAGCAGGGCAGCTCCCAGAGATCTTGGGCGAAGGCATCACCCATAGGGCATTGGATGTGAGAGGAGAGGCGGAAGGAGGAGGCCCCCTAGGTGGAATGAATGAATAAATAAACGAATGATTTTTTCTCACCTCTTGTTCACTTAGTGTTGGGAAGTGGTCCCAGAAAGACTCCAAAGTGACTGGCATCACTGAGATTTCTGTAGGTGAAAGTCGGGGAACTGCAGGGCCGAAGATGAAGCCAGCGGTGGGGGTCTCGCCTGTCCCTGGATCTTTGCTTCCCATCATCCACTGCTGGCAGACCGGCAGACCCGGCCCTACAACCATGCGACCACGCCCCTCACCCTTCACACACCCCTCACCATAGCCAAGCCCCCACGCCCTCACAGGTCCGCCCAGTGACCCCGCCCACGCCCTTCGTAGACCCCACCCTGTCTTTGCACCCTCACATCCTCCAGAGACCACGCCCCAGAACCCCGGCCCAACCTTGCGGAGACCACGCCTCGTAACCCTCACACCCTTGTGACCACGCCCACACACCCTCCACCACTGGGTCCCGTGACCACGCCCCACATCTTTCGTAGGCCCCGCCCTGTGACCCCCCCACACCCCCTTCGTAGACCTCCCGCGCCGCTGGCTCTTCTCGGGAGCAGACAGTGATCGTGCCCCTCAATAGGACCCGCTCCACGATCTTGCCCCTCCCGCGTCGCTCGTGGGCCTCCACCCTCGTTGGCTCGCGCCGGCGTCCATAGGGAAGCCGGTCTCAGGAGCTGCTAGTTGGTCAGACCCACCGCCCGACCAGCTGTGCGCGGACCGGTCTGCTGGACACATGCCGGAAGTGAGGCTCGCCCGGCCGCTCTAGGAAGCGGGGAAGACCGAGGTCTCGGCGGTTGTCCTCCTCCCCCAGCACCCCCATTGGCTCTCAGGGAAAAGGAACGTATGGAGGGAAGATTGGACACCCACGCTTTTACCTCCCTTCTTTTCTAGCCCAACGGTCTTTTCTATGTGCGAGTGTGACCTAGCATATCTTTAAGAGTGGAGACATTGAGATGGGTGGTGTCCGAGACCCATGAGAATCTGGGAAATTGGCGCCTTCCGTAGAAAAAAACTTTGAGGTAGTCGATAGGGCAGAGGGGAACTGGCCCCTGTGGATGCGGCTGTTGAGGCTCCTAAGGAAATGATTCCCCCATTGCTCAATGAATGTTTTTTACTGATGTTTTTTACTCCTGTGTTGTGAAATGTGGCCCCGTTGGGCTCTCAGAATGTAAATCATCCTGGGAAGAAAAAGATGAGATTAATCAAGAAAGAATTCTTGCCGGGCGCAGTGGCTCAAGCCAGTAATCCTAGCACTTTGGGAGGCTGAGGCGGGAGGATCGCTTGAGGTCAGGAGTCTTAGACCAGCCTGAGCAAGAGTGAGACCCCGTTTCTACTAAAAATAGAAAAAATTAGCTGGGCGCAGTGACGG
Source organism: Avahi laniger (assembly GCA_963575035.1). Taxonomy (NCBI): domain Eukaryota; kingdom Metazoa; phylum Chordata; class Mammalia; order Primates; family Indriidae; genus Avahi; species Avahi laniger. The sequence continues at coordinate 17,410 of CAUYSK010114046.1, forward strand.
GCGCCTGTAATCCCAGCTACTCAGGAGGCTGATGCAGGAGAATCGCTTGAGCTCAGGAGTTTGAGGCCGCTGTGAGATAGGCTGACGCCACGGCACTCGCCTGAGCAACACAGTGAGGCTGTCTCCAAAAAAAAAAAAAGGAAGAAAGAAAAAAAAGAAAGAATTCTTACTTCATTCTCTCTGGGTTTAGCCCGCTTCTTCCTGGATGAAAGTGGGTCTAACAGGTTGGGACGTGGTTCACCATAGTGAAGAAACATGACTTTTAGCCTGAAGAAGATACCCCAAGACTGGGAGAAAGTGATATGGAAGATACGGAGAGCCTTAATAGATTTTATTGTGAGGCATCTCCTTTCCTCCCCAATACCTCCTCCATTGTGGAAACAAAAAGTTGACTTGCGAACTGATCCAGCTCCCTAGCCCCTCCTGCATCCTCCCAGTCCCCACCCCCTTCCAGCGTCCCCCTAGCCCCTCCAGGGTTCCCCCAGCCCCTTCTGGCAACCCCACAGCCTCCCCGAGGGGCTGAGAGGCGGGGACTTCTATGTCTCTCCTGGGAGACATTGAGGTGTTGCCCAGTGCAATGAGAAGCCCTCCTGGACTCTGCCTTTGAGCGGAAAGCTCTGGGCCTCTCCAGAGAGAAGCACACAGGGTCTTCAGGCCGCCAGGTGGGATGGACACTCCGTGTGTACTCACACACGGGACCCCCCCAAGGGAGGGGTGGGCCTTCTCCTTGTACAGATAAGGGTACAAAAGGCTTCCCAGGCTTTAGAGGCGAAGCTTCGAAGCTTCATCTCTTCTTTTCACTCCTCCCTGCTTCCACAAGGGTCAGCTCCTTGCCACCCAGACCGACATCGCCATGCCTCTGACCCACTCATGTCCAGGGGCACCAGCTGAAACTGCTTTCTTCCTGTCAGTGAAGGAAAGGAAAAGCTATGAAAACATGGATGGAACAGACACATTGTTAGCAAAAGACTAAAACTGAGCCAAACAAATTAGAAAACTTGAATTAACTACTGCCAAAGGAAAAGATCACAGAGGTGATTAAAAAGCTACCATTAAGAAAAGCTCCAGCTGGCTTCACAGCTGAGCTCTCACCAAATTTCAAATAATTTGAAAGTAATTAACAATATTCCAGGCCACAAAAAAAAAATTAAAACTTCAATTCATTTTATGAAGCCATTATAAGCTTAACACTCCAAAATGATAAAGAGAGCTCAAAGAATCTATAGACCCAGATCTCTATGTATAATAAAGAACAAATTATAAATAAGTCATTAGCAAATAGAATCAAGTAGTATGTCAAAAGAATAATATGCCACGACCAAATATGGTTTATTTCAGGAATGCAAGCATGGCTCCATACCATTGTAATTCACTAGCTTGACAAATTAAAAGGGAAAAAAGCAGTTCATTGATATATGGTAAATAACGTTAAATAAAATTCCAGAGCCATTCCGAGTAAAATTTCAAAGGAAATGGGAATAAATGAAAATGACTTAAATATACTAAAAACTATTAATCAAAAAAAAAAAACCCAAGAGCAAGTATCATGTGTAGAGTAAAATGCTAAAGCCATTTCCTTTAAAATCAGGAATAAGATGAGGACACCAACTTACCCTATTTTTGCTCAACATTTGCTATGGACAGAATTATGTTTCCCCAGAATTCATATATGAGGCTCTAACACTCCATATTACTGTATTGGAGATAGGGCCTTTGTCTTAGTCAGTTTGGGCTGCCATAACAAAATATTAATACCACAGGCTGAGTGGCTTAAACAACAGAAATTTATTTTCTTACAGTTATGGAGGCTGGAAGTTTGAGATCAGAGTGCCAGCATGGACAGCTGCCTTCTCACTGTGTCCCCATCTGGCAGGGGGTGGGGTAGATCTGCGTGTCTTCTTATAAGGGAACTAATCCCATCATGAGGGTTCCACCCTTGTGACATGTAATTCTAATTACCTCCCAAAGGCCCCATCTTCAAATACCATTAAATTTGGAGTTAGGGCTTCAACACAGGAATTTGGGGGGAGCGACACAAACATTCAGACCGTAATAACTTTTAAGGAGGTGATGAAGGTTAAATGAGGTCATAAGGGTGCAGACCTGGCATGGCAGAACTGGTGCCCGAATAAGAAGAAGAGACATCAGGGTGCTTGCTCTGTTTCTCCCTCTCTCTCTTTCTCCTCTCTCTGTCTCTCTGACATGTGAGGACACAGTAAGAAACTGGCCGTCTACAAGCCAGGAAGAAGGCCCTCACCAGGCACCAAATCAGCTGGCACCTTGATCTGGGACTTCTAGCTTCCAAAACTGAGAAAATTAATTCTGTTGTTTAAGCCACTCAGTCTATGGTATTTTGTCATGGCAGCCCAAGAAGACAAATAAATACAACATTGTTTTGGTAATTCTGACAAAATAAAAAGAAATGGAATTAGTACATATACTGACAAACAACATACATTGATCTTTTTTTGGTGATGATATGACTGTCCATACAGAAAACACTACTAGGATTAACATGGGTATTTGTTAAAGTTGCAAAATACAAGATAAGTATGTAAAACTGAATAGGTTTCCTCACTAGTAATAATAATCAATTTGAAATGGAAACAAGAAAATCATTCATAGTAGCCACAAAGATTATAAAATAGTGTATTATAAAATAAGATGTAATAAGCTATAAAGTGTAAAATTATATTAGAGGACATAAAACAAGGTCCAAAAAAATAAAAAGTCCATAGTCTTGGATAGGAAGACTTAATTCAGTAAAAAGTAAATTCTTCCCAAATATATATAAAATATGTATACAAAAAAATTAATATAATTTCTAAGTTGACTTCCAATACTTGCATCTTTTACAGGATCAATTAGACTAAAGTGTATATGGAAGAATAAATTTCAAGACTAGCCAGGAAAATTATGAAGAATTAGGAGGGGGATTTGCCTCCCAGATTAAATTATCCCCTAAATCTTGTGAAAACAAAGCTGTGTGGAATTTGCCTAGAAAGACAAAATGATCAGAGGGCTAAAATGGAGAAACAGATCCCAAAACAGAGGAAAATTTACTATTTCACAAAAGCAGCATTTTAATTCAGTGAGATAAGGATGATTAATGTATTTAGAAGAAATTAAAGTTGTACTCTATCTCATAACATACATAGAAATATTTCTAGGGGAATTAAAGCCTCAATTGAACACAGACCAGGCCAGGCTTGGTGGCTCATGCCTGTAATCTCATAATCTCAGCACTTAGGGAGACCAAGGTGGGAGGATTGGTTCAGGTCAGGAGTTCAAGAACAGCCTGGGCAACATTGTGTCTCTACAAAAAATAAAATTACCCAGGCATAGTGGTGTGTACCTGTAGTGTCCCAGCCACTCAGGAGGCTGAGGTAGAAGAATTGCTTGAGCCCAGGAATTTGAGGTTGTAGTGCGCTTGCCACTGCAATCTAGCTTCAGCAACAGAGAAAGATCCTGTCTCAAAAAAAAAAAAAAAAAAAAGAATGGACGATAGTAAAATCCGAATGGCCAACAAGCATGAAAACATGCTCAACCTCCCAGCCATTGGGAAAATTAAAATTAATGTGTGAATAATGAGCTATAATTTCTCATGCATCACGTTGGCAAGCATTTAAAAAGCAATAGTGCTAAGGCTTGGTGCTAGCCCCTAGGTTGTAGGGCTAGGTAGGTTGTACTTTGTTGCAATGATTCCTGCCTGCAATATCCCTGCCCACCCATGAGACCTGCAGTCCCCCTCTCTGTGTGAAGAGAAGACTCCGTGTTCTGATGACATTGCTTTGGCCAATGAAACGTGAGCAAGAGGTGAAACCTGCTACCTCCCTGAAGGAACCTTAAATGTGATCATGAGATTGCAGCATTGCTTTTGCTGCTCTGCCTTGAGAACAGCCTGTCCCAGACAGGTGCTCTTTTTTATCACTGATGCCAGGATGAAGATCTTTCAGGAGCTGGTACGTAACACGAGTAAGGAATAAACCTCTGATGTCAAAAACCGCGGAGATTTGGGAGTTGTTTGTTATTGCCACACAACTCAGAGGAAGCTGACTAATCCAGCTGGGGCAAGTACATTGATGTGTATGTACTACTGCAGGTGGCAAGGTGAATTTTCACAAGCATCATGAAGCAATCTTGGAGTATCTGTGAAATTTACAAATGCAGACGTCCTTGGGCCCAGCAATTCCAATCTGGGGCATCCATAGAAATGAGAGCCCCCAGTGCATATGGACAGGTGTGCAGGGATGAACACTGTAGCAGGGGAAAATGGAAACGTGAACAGTAATCACCAATATTTCCTCACACCTCACCTCCACCCTCTCAGCGACCCTGCAGTCCCCTACTCCCTGCCACCTACACTGCTTCTGCCACCAGGGCTCACACTAGGATTGTTGCAGTGGCCTCCTGACTGGCCTCTTACTTCAGCCCTTGCTCCTGCCCCACACTCTCCTGCCCCATGCAGTCTATTCCACACAATGACCAGAATGTTTCCTTTAAAACTCGAGTCCAGTCAATGCACCCCTCTACTCACTCAGAGTAAACGCCATGGTCCACAAGACCCTCACTACCCCTTCCCTCTCCTCTCCGACCACAGAGGCTGCTCTTTTCCCTCCTATTCACTCTGTTCTAGCCACAATGGCCTCTAGGCAAGTTCCTGCCTCAAGGCCTTTGCACACCTTTCTCCTCTGCCCCTAGATGCTTGCCCAGCACCTCCTTCCAGTCTACAAATAACCTATCGGTGGCTGTTCCTGCCTTCCTTTACTTGGCTCCACATAACATGACTGGATTATGGGCTTATTTATTTATTTACTTAACTTTTTTTTTTCTTTTTTTCAAAAGCCAGTCAAAGTCAGCAGCGGGGGGTTGAATACCAACTTTAGTGACATTAATATTAATAAGTTCTGATAACCCACTACCATCGGACCAGCCATGGGCTTATTTATTTATTATCTGCCCCAGGACCAACACACCCTACATGTAAACCCCTGAAGGGCAAGGACTTTGTTTTTCAATATACTGCTGTACCCCTGGTGCCTAAACCAGTGTGTGGTCAGTAAGTATTTGTTGAATGATTAGAATCAGAAAAAAAGCTACTTTCATTGGGAAACAATTATTTCAAAGAATTTCACAATACACGTTTCTTCTCCCTCCCCAGTATTGTTTTTATGATGGTATTAGTAGCTCCATATGTCTGAGTTGGCTTATGGGTGGCCCTTATATACACATATACTAGATCCCTACCTTTAGTGACATATATGCATATATACATATACACATGAGGTCACCAAAGGAAAGAGTGTAGCTAGAAAAGAAAAAAGCTCCAAGTGCTGAGCCCTGGCACCATTTAACATCGAGAAATTGGGAAGACGAGGAAGAACCAGAAAAGAAGATTAAACAAATAAAGCGAGGCTATGAGAACTGGGAATTGACCACTAGATTCAACGAGACAATACTCTCATTAGTCTGCCTTACTAACTTTTTCGAAAAATCAGCTTTTGTTTTGCTGATATTTTATATTTTGTTGTTCTTTATTTTGCTGATTTATACCCCAAGCTTTATTATTTCATTCCTTTTTCTTTATTTGGGATTGCCCTGTTTCTCCTTTTCTGATTCTGGAGTTGAACACTCAGGTCAAATTTTTCCAATTGTTTCTATATCCTGAAAACTTTATTTAATATTTCTTCAACTATTGCTTTAACTTTGTCCTAGAAATTTTGGTGTTTTTAAAAATTATTCTTTGGTCCTAATTATTTAAAATTTTTTATTATTTCCTCTCTAACTGAAGGGTTATTTAGTGTTTTATTGGGAGGGGGTTGTTTCATGACGTATAGGGTGTGTTTTTTATTGTAATTAGTTTATTCTATTTTGACTAGTGTTTCTAGTCTGAATGTTGTTCATTTTCTGGAATTTTTTGAGTCTTCCATAGCACCATGGCCAATTTATGTGAATGCTCCATATGTGTATTTTCAGCTTCATAGTCATAAAGTTATTTCTATACCTATTAGTTCAAGTTTGCTAACCATGTTATTCAAGTATTCTACATTTTGGGCATGTTTCTGCCTGATTTATCAGAGATATGTTAAATTTTCTATCCACAATTGTTGATTTGTGTATCTCCCCTTAGATATGTTTTATATATATTGAGGTATATTGTTAATGCATATATTAACATATATTGTTAATTATTTGTAGTCTTTTGCATCACCCAATATAATTTCCTTTTTTGTCCGTTTGCACTTAAATTCTATTTTTTCTGATATTAAAATTGCTACCTTGGTTTTATTTTGGGTAATATCACCCTAATATGTCTTTTCTATACTATAATTTTCCATTATATAAACACTCTCAACCTATGTTTGGCAGGGGCTGGGGAAGGAGAATGGAAATGAAAAGCATTCTCCACTACTAGGTCTATACCTTTTTCCAAGGAAACCTTCAACCACCTTTTCAGTGAATCCTTAGTTTACACTTACATAGAACAATGAGGGGCAAAGGATGGTCTTTGGCTACCCACTTAGGAACCCCTGAATTTATGTGTTTGGCACCTTTCTAGACTGCATGGCACAATCATAGTGCAGTGGTTCAAGTGATCCTCCTACTTCAGTCTCCTGAGTAGCTGGGACTACAGGTATACGCCACTGCCCAGCTGCAGTGCAGGCAAGTTTTTTGAGAATAGCCACCACACCAGGGGAATCAGAGATTAAAGGAGGCCTTATCTTTTTATAACAAAGCATGCTGGAGTGTATTTGTATGCTCACAGAAATTATTAAATAGAGATGGACAAATTGATGATGCAGGAGACAGGAATGGGTTCCAGTTCACCAGGAGAGACTGCCTTCAAGAGCTGCAGGGAAACACTGCCTGCACACTTCTGGAGGGAAGGTGGAAGGCAGAGGGTGGATGTGGGTAGGTCTGTCAGTTTGGTGATAAGTGTTTTGGTCTCATCTGGGAGGCTTACTTAGAAGGGGTGAGAAGTTACCTGAGGTCGCTTTGGAGAGTGGGAGACACCCTTCTGGAGAAAGTACAAGATTGCTTGGGAGTGTGAAGTGCTCATTTTAAGTCTGTGGTCAAGGGTTTAAAGTGAAGCTAGTCAGCCTGGTTGTGTGACATTTCTCCAGTAGTCATGGACAAGGAGAATGGTTGGGTTTATCCAGATTGGGTGTTCTCAGGTGAATACGATGGAGAGGGAGCTGGAGACAAGAAAGTAGAGACCACTTGTTCTTGTGTAGGAGAGCGAAGTGTGAGGATGGACCAGAAGAGATGTGCCAAGTGGAGAGATAGTCCAGATGGGAGTCTCAAGGAGGTGGGGGCACTACAGCAGCGAGTGTTCTGGAGTACTAGAAAGAGTGAGCCGTATGGTAGGACTCGGAGCCCAACTGAGGCCTAGAAATTGCACATTTAGCCCTTTGCAGTTTCGCGTGATGACGAAACCCAGGGTATGGCCACGGACTGAATGGTGTCCTGTGGGAGAGTTTCAGGCTGTTTGGTCTCTATTTCTCTAGAAATGCAAGTCAAATACAACTTCTAGAAATGAATACGGCACTAATAGTAACATGACGACCAGGCTGAACGCAGATCAGAAAATGCTGAAGGGAGCACTGGTCAAGATGCAACTCAGTAAATTACCAAGAGTAAAAATGACAGAGATAAAAAGATGAAAATAATAAGGAGCAGTTAAGATACATGGAGGATACAAGTCCATTACAGGAGAGACCACAAGAACAGAGGAGATCAATATTTTAAGAGATGACAGTTAAATCTCCCGTTGAAGAAAAGTAAAATGTCAGATTCAGGAAGCCCAACATGGTTTGAGTACGTAAAATTACACCAAATCCACACTGAGACGTACCAGACGCTAACTGCGCTGCGCCAAAGAACTGGAACACCTCCTGCGCGCCGGGCCAGCAGAGCGGAGCAAAGGTGAGCTGCTCCCACCTACCAGCGTGTCGCGCGCACCTCCGCAGGACTGCGGCTCCCGGCATGCCGCGCGCCGGCGCATGAGCACTGCGGCCGCGCAGGGCGGCGCCCTCTGGCGGCGGGCGGGGCCGGCGCGGGGGCGGAGCCGGAGCCGGAGGCGGGGGGTTGCGCTTGGTGACGGGAGGACGCGCGGCCGCCGCGCACTGGGCTCGCGGCGGCGGCGGCGGCGGCGGCTGCGGCTGAGGCGGCGGCGAGGGAGCGACCGGCGGCTCACGCGCGGCGCGCGGGCCAGGATGAGGGGCTGTGGCCGTGCGGCCTGCGCGCAGCCGGCCGGTGAGAGCGCGGGCGGTGGGCGGCGCGGGCCGGGAAGATGGCGGAGAGGCCGGCGCTGCGGCCCCCGCGGCCCTGGCCCGGCCTCGCCAGAGGCCCCCGGCCCGGCTGCACGAGGAATCCGGGCCCGCGGTGACCGAAGCGGCGGGAGGGGCCAAGGCCGAGCCGCGGAGGGGGTGGGGCGTGGATGTGCAGGGCCGGCCGGGCGGGGGGCGCAGCGCGCAGGGGGCCAAGGCCGCGTGAGGGCTGGGTGCGCGCCGAGGGGCCAGGCTGAGGGTGTGAGTGGGTGTGAGTGCTCGCGAGCGTGCCCTGCCCTAGGGTGGGTGTGAGTGTGCCCAGCGCAAGGGTGGGCGTGTGTGCCCAGCCTGAATATGATTTCGAGTGTGCCTAGCCCGAGGGTGGGTGTGAGGGCGAGTGTGCTTGGCCTGGGGATAAGCGTAAGTGCGACTATGGTGCGACTATGCCCAGACCAAGGGTGGATATGAGTGAGAGTGTGCCCGACCCGGGGGTAGGTGTGAGCGCGAGTGTGCCCGATCCGGGTGTAGGTGTGCGTGTGAGTGTGCCCGGCTGAACTCTGAGGCGCCGGCCCGATTCCAGGGCGCAGTTGGCGTGGGGAGGAGGTGGGTGCCCGCTGGGCCGGGGGTTCGTGCTGAGTCCTGAAGGGCGGCCGGGATGCGGGCGGGCAGTGCGGGTCGGACGTTTCCTGCTCTGCGGCCCCGGGCTTTGTCCCCAGGGAGTGGCGATGGGCGTCTCCAAGTCAGGTCGTGGCTGCCTGCGGGTCGGTGCGGTCGCCAGTGGGCTCCGTGGCTTCGCCTCTGCCGCAGGCACGGGCTGGTCGCGCCGGAGGCTCGGGCGCTCAGCGCCTTCCCTTCCCGTTCCCCTCCTGGAGCTGGGATCCCCTCGGTTGCTTCCTGTGTGCAGAAGAGGTGTGAGTGGAGGCAGCTTTCCGTGCTGAGGGCCGCGAGTGAGGCAGGCTGTGCATCTTAGGGCTCTGGATGTCTTTTCTTTTAAAACGTGCAGCCTGCTCCGAGGCCGCGGCAGCTGTGGGTGTGTTCCATGCTGCTTCCCACCAGCAGCTGCTGTGGGCGCTGCGCAGCCTTCAAAAATGCAGCTAGGCCCCCTCCCCCTTCAGTGTTCTACGGGTTTAACCAAACCTCCAGTGACCTCTGCTGAAAAACCTACAGTTGCAAGGCTGCGCGTGCTTCCCATGGTACAGACAATATGGAGATTTGTCTTTTGAAGCCAGTGAGGGGAACTGAACGCTGCGTCCTGGGTGTAGTCTGTAAATAGCAGGTGGTTCCCTCAGCGGCTCCCCTTTCATAATGAGCAAGGTGTGTTTCTCTGCCCCCGGGGGAGGGGAAGGAGATTTGATAGGAGGTGTAAAGCGAGGAGACTCCTTCCATAGACCGTCCTGGGCACAGACTCGGTGACCCTCAGTGCTGGCAAGTGAATGAGTAGAGGCGGCGCCTCCCTCCCTGCACTTTGTCTAGCCAACTGTCTTGCCGAGAGTCACCGAGCAGAGTGGAAAAGTGGAAAAGAGGGTGGGTTCTGGAGCCAGACTGCCTGCCTTTGAGTCGTGACTCTTCTGTTTACTGGCTTTGTGGTCTTAGACAAGGTCTCTGTGCCTTTGGTTCATCTGTAAAATGGGAACACTAATAATATTGGCCTCGGGGTTGTTGGGAGGACTCAGTGAATTGACTTGTAAAACACTTTGTTCCTGGCACATTGTGTTTTTAAAAGTTAGGAATTGTTACTGCAGCCAAGATTTGGTGCTGCTAGGGTTAAGGTTAGGTTTGGTGCTGCCAGAGTTAGGGTTAGCATTAGGGTTGGTGCTGCTAGGGTATATATGCTGGGTCATTGGTTCTTTAGTTGTCCCGTAGCACTGCCGACTTAGTTTCACATTAACTTGAAGTCTGTGGCTCTTGTTTTTTTACACAAGCAAGCTGAGGTCCTATTTGGAGAAACAAATCTTTATAAAGGTAAAAGAGGAACAAATCTCATGTACTTAGATAAATTATTATATAGAACTGTTTTAAGAAATACTTTTAGAGAAGAAAAGCTTAGTACTTATTGCCATGGGGTTAGGTAGGATTGTTGTTGACAGAAATGAAATTTAAAGCAGTTCCTGGGTAATGCTTTCTGAATTAAACTGCCAAAGCCATTGTTGTTATACTTCACAGTGTCATCCTTGTAATAGAAAAGATAGTTTATTAAAATGAACTTTAAGTGAATGTGGAATTACCAGAACTGTAACATTTTGCCATGCTAAACTGTTGGAAGAAGTAAAACTTACCTTGCTTTAGAACACAGTGGGAAAATTCCTTATGTTTCTCAAAGAGATGATTGATTCTCCTCAGATCTGGTCATCTCTTCCCTCTGTCTCTTAGATTCACCCTAGAAAACTATATCTCATCTCCTGCATACCATGTGACGCAAAGACTAGGGAAAACCCTTCCACCTTAAGTAGAGTCTTTTTTGAGATTTGTGACATTTAAGGTAAGAGTGTTTAATGTTTAGAAGTGGTAATGAGGGCGTGGTGGCACACCCTATTCCTACTCCACTGCCAGTGACTCCACTCAGGAGGCTGAGGTGGGAGGATCACTTGAACCCAGGAGTTCAAGACCATAATGAGCTATTATCATGCCACTGTACCACTGCACTCCAGCCTGGGCGACAAAGCGAGACTCTGACTCAAAAAGAAAAGAAAAAAAAAGTGGTAACGGAAGCAGCTTCTGTGAGCAAGTCTTAAAATAAAGATAGATTTTAAAATGTCCATCCTAGCCTTCTCTCCTGGACGTGTACTAGGATGGAAAGCTGTGGGTTAAAAGGTGTATACCACATGGAGACTCAGCATGTCCTTGAGCAATTTATTTAATAACAGTATAGCGAATGCAGCCTCTTGTTAGGCTTCTACTTGGCTCTTTGACACTACTGAAAAAAATGTCCACGAAATATGTTCTTGTAGTGAGATACCTAGCAAAACCCCTATGCTGTGCCTGTTCACTGCCTCATGGTCCTGTGTCCTGGATCTTATGTGTTTTCTCACACAGCTTTGTGGGTGTCCCCTAAAGATGCCACAAGGCATCGTTCAGAAGAGCAGACTCAGGTGTGTAGCCTATAATGTACAGTGCTGGGGCCAGGAGACACCTTTGCAGAGATGGACTGGGTTGTCTGGCCTGTCTCTGATTCCTTCTCCTGTTAGCTGTGTTTTGCCTCCTATACCTGCCTTGCTGTGTCTTTCATCTACCTCTTAGACTTGCCCCTGACTTTATCTGGCAGACCTTCTCTGCGCCCAGCTATTGAGTCTGACCCTGGCTTCTGTCCTTTGGCCACACTCTTTCTACCTGTGGTGGTGACATTCCTCCACACGTGGGCCTACTCCAGTGCCACTTCTGCTGAGCTTGATATTGCAGACCCCTGTGATTGACATTTTGCAGGGCTTTCTTCCCTAAAACTTGTGTTGATCAGCTGTGCCCACCATCCTGTGCAATCTCCTGAAATGTGATGGTGGCATATGTTGTGATCATACTTTTTGCAAATTTTGATAATATGAAATAGCATCCTCCTCCATTTATAATCTTGCTCTGAAACTCATACCAGTCATTGATACAGTTTGTGTGTTTGAAAAGAGCTTAGTGGCCACTATTATGCTCTGTCGGGTGGAATTTTTCTTGGTTCCACATTTGGTGTGGCTTTTCCCTACTTTTCTTTTGAGTTTTTGGAATTCTACGGGGAAACCGTAATCAGCATTAGGAGTATTTTTTCAATATTCTATTCTATACAAGTGTTTCCCAAGTATTGTTTATTCAGTACTTTTAAAATTGAACATCTAATCTATGCTCAATTAGTTGTGCATATACTGTAGTGCCACAGACATGTAGCACACTGTTCTTTCAGGGAGCTGGGAAGAAAAAAATCTATTAACGATATGAGCCCTTCTATGATTAAGGGCCAAACCAGTGCTCACAGCCAGGGGTCAGTAAGCTACAGCCCATCCGCAGATCCTCCTTGCCTGTTTTTGTAAATAAAGTTTTATTGAAACAACCACACCTATTTATTTTTGTGTTGGCCATGGCTGCTTTGGCAGACTTAACTAGTTGTGACAGAGGCTATATGGCCCACAGAGCCTAAACTATATGCTATCTGACCCATTTATAGAACTTTGTTCTAGAAGTTGAGAGGGGAAATGATTGCAGGGGTCTACAGCAGTGAGGGAAGGCTTCAAGGAAGAGGTCGTCTTTGAGCTGAAACTTAGTCAGGGGGATGTGAACGGGGGAAAGAAATGGGTGTAGTAGCACCACACATAGAAGGTGTTTCAAGTTTTGGGAACAGGCCGGGTGCAGTGGCTTACGCCTGTAATCCTAGCACTCTAGGAGGCTGAGGTGGGTGGATCGTTTGAGCTCAAGAGTTCGAGACTAGCCTGAGCAAGAGCAAGACCCCATCTCTACTAAAAAAATTGAAAGAAATTAGCTGGACAACTAAAAACATATATAGAAAAAATTAGCCAGGCATGGTGGCGCATGCCTGTAATCCCAGCTACTCAGGAGGCTGAGGCAGTAGGATTGCTTGACCCCAGGAGTTTGAGGTTGCTGTGAGGTAGGCTGACGCCATGACGCTCTAGCACTCTAGCCTGGGCAACAGAGTGAGAATCTGTCTCAAAAAAAAAAAAAGAGTTTTGGGAGTAAAGGTAAGAAGGCCAGTTATTTGTGATTTCTGGGAGTTTAAAGGTTGTGAAAGGAATAATGGGAAATAAGGGTTATAATGGGAAGGTCTTTGAATTCAGGCTAAAGACTTCAGATTTTAATTCTGTAGCTAATAGGGAGCTACTGTAGGTTTGTGAGCAAGGGATGTCCTGATAAAATGGTCAGGGAGATTTTTTACTATTTATTTTATTTTATTTTTTCAGAGACAGGGTCTTGCTCTGTCACCTGTACAGTGGCTTGATTATAGCTCACTGCAGACTCCAATTCCTGGGCTCAAGCAATCCTACTTCAGCCCCCCAAGTAGCTGGGAGTATAGGTGTGTGCCACCACACCTGGCTAATTTAAAACATTTTTTTGTAGTGACATGGTCTTGCTATGTTGCCGAGGCTGGTCCCGAACTCCTGGCCTCACCATGCCTGGCCATGGTTAGGGAGATTTAATCGACAGTGTCACATAGGAGGGATTGGACAAGGACGAGATCAAGGGCTGGGCCAAGTGGCTCACGCCTGTATCCCAGCACTCTGGGAGGCTGAGACGGGAGGATTGCTTGAGGCCAGGAGTTAGAGACTAGCCTGAGCAAGAGGGAGACCCCATCTCTACTAAAATAGAAAAATTAGCTGGATGTGGTGTGCACCTGTAGTCCCAGCTACTTGGGAGACTGAGGCAGGAAGATCCTTTGAGCCCAGAAATGTGAGGTTGCAGTGAGCTGTGATGACGCCACTGCACTCTATCCCAGGTAACAGAGTGAGACGACTGTGTCTCAAAAAAAAAAAAAAAATACAAATCAGGTAGTTTATTGCACCGCTTTCTCTAAGGAAGACTCCAGTAACAAATAACCCCAGCATTCAGAGGCTTACAACAACAACAGAGGTTTATTTCTTGTTCACATTTCGTTTGCTTGTGACTCTTCCAAGAGTCTTCATTTCTAGACCCAAGACCAGCCCATATTTAGGACATGGTCTTTTTATGGCAGGAGAGTGACAGAAACTCAGTGTCTTTTCAAGCTTCATTTTAGACTGGCAGCTTAGGTTCCATGGGCTGGAGCAAGGCAACATGTACAGCTCTCTTATGGGGAAAGGGTAAGCAAATACTTGAAGACGGAGACAATACTACGATCCGCAAGACAGTAAACAAGCCTGCTTCTTGCTGTCTGGGTGATCTCACTGTGGGGTGAAGGTACATCTGGACATCTCCCCTCAGCCTCGAACACTGGACACTGGAGCCAGCTGCCATATGTGGGAGCTCCTAAGGCATTGCAGACTCAACACTCCCCTTCCCTTCTGGCCTCAGCCCTTTGGTCCTTTGAGGCCATGATATGCTTGATTACTACCTAAAAGCTTGGCATCCTGGGTCCTCCCCCCAACCATCAAATCCTATGGGTCCAGGTCCTGCTAATTGTATCTCCTGAATAGGGATAAGATCCATCCTTCTTGTGTTCCCAGGACCACTGCCCATGCAGGATCTGTGCCATGTCCTTTGTGGACTAGGCTATGTGTCAGCCTTGAATCTCACCCCTCTTTCTTCCACATAGCTGCTTAGGTGATGTATGCAGAACAGTGGCCTCACCTGGGGTGATTTTGCCCCCTTTCCTGAAATTTGTCAATATCTGGAGACATTCTGGGTTGTCCCAACTGGGAGGGAGTGGCCAGGGATGCTGTTGAACTCCACAGTGCCCAGGATGGTGCCCAGGCTCAGAGCACGTCTGTCTATTATTCCATTGCCTGGCACCTTCCCTGGCTCCCCAATGCCCTCTGGACTGTGTGCCACAGGCTTGTGTGTCCCAGCCCACTCTGTTCTGCAATAACACTACAGTGTGGCCATTGGGCCAAGCCTTGCTTGGTGTCATCTCCTCCTTCAGAAAATAAGCCAAGCTCATGTGGCTCCTTTGATCCGGGCTCAGGCCACCTCAGCAGGAGCCCTTCCAGGACCCCCTCCCTTAGCCCATCAAGGGCTTCTCCTTCTACTGCCCATGTCACTCTGAGCAGCACTTTGGGTCATTGCATAGCTACATGTTGTCTCCCCTCTGGACTGGAAAGTCCTTGAGGACAACAGACACATTTGTATTCTTAATGTCTTATTTCACATTGCAACATTTTCTTTGAGCATTAACTTCTGTAAAAATGCTTGGATTTGGGATGGGGAGTTGCCCACAAAGAATGGTTGACATAGCAGTGGGAGTGACTCCTTTGTTCATTTCCCCTATGTTGGTTGCTTCCAAGTACCCAGAGCCTCTCATAGCTTGTTTTCCTAAGTATAAATTTTTTGATTCTCATTTATGATTTTTTTGGCTCCCTAAAAAGTTTTAATTTATTTATTTTTGAACAGATAATATATTCACGTGATTCAAAAGTACAAAGGGTACACAGTGAAGTCTCCCACCAGGAACCTGGTTCTCCTAGAGGCTCTGCTATGACCAGCTTCTTGTATCTCCTGGAGATACTTTGTAACTATGCAAGCAAGCGTGTGTATGTATTCTTTTTTTCCACTCTTTTCTTTTTAAAAATCTTCTGAACTTTGCCTTTTTCAATTATATCTGAGAAGTCATTCCATATTAGTACATTTTCCAGTACATTCTTTTGGATGGTTGCTTCATGTTCTGTATTATGGAGATGCTATAATTTTTGTGCAGTTATGAACAAGGTGGTAGGTACAGTGTTTTGCAAATGTGCCTGTAGGCCCCATCTCTAGAAATAGCACCTTTTCCTTTCTTCTTTTTTTTAAAATTTTTTAATTAGCAGTAATTGCGCCTTGGGTAAACCTCATTGGCTACAATGCTGCCACTGTGCAAAGCTAAAATAGCATCTTTTTCTTTAGTCACTGTTTATTCTATCACATCAGGTTTTGCTCTTGTCTCTTACTGTCTTTAACTCTGCACGTCTTTTGGTCATTTATTTCTCCTAATTAAATATTTTAAATAATATAGTAGGTTGGATTAAAGAGTTTCTCAGTTGGAAATTGGTTCACCATTTGTGTGTTCTTATGGTTAACAGTGACTAGGAACACACATATCCACACAGAATCTTGTCCGTGAGTGTTCATAGCAGCAGTGTTCATAGTGGCTGAAAAGTAGAAACAACCCAGATGTTCATCAACTGATGAATGGACAAACAAAATGTGATCTGTCCATACAATGGAATATTATTTGGCAATAAAAAAGAGTGAATTACTGATTCATTCTATAACATGGATGAACCGTAAATATACTGAATGAAAGAAGCCAGGCACATACTATAAGATTCCATTTATGTGAAATATCCAGAATAGGAAAATCTAGAGACAGAAAGTAGAGGAATGGTTCCCAGGGGCTGGGGGATGACAGCCAAAATGTGTGAAGTTTCATTAGGGTAATGAAAATATCCTAAAATTGACTGTGGTAAAGGTTGCACCTATTTGTCAACATACTAAAAATAATCTAAAGTTGTGCACTTAAAATGGATGAATTGTATGGTATGCAAATTATATCTCAATGAAGCTGTTAAAAACAAGAGTGATTAGGATTTTTCAGAAGGAAAGATTCCAGGGTGGGGGTTGGAAGGCTTAGTACCCACAGAAAGCCTTGATGTAGATGCATTTCTGGGGGTTGTGGGAGGTGATAAGTCCCTGGTCAGTTTCTGAAATGTCAGGCTGTAGCAGGTGGAACACTGTTCTTGGTGCAGAAGACTTGAGTTAAACTTGGACTCAATCACAGACTAGTTGTGTGATTGATCCCAGATAAGTCACTTAACCATGTAATTCTTGGCTCTCCTCTGCAGATTATTTTTCTGTTTATAGTTCGGGGTTGTTGTGAGACTAAAATATGACTGAATTTTAGTGGATTCTGTAAATTACTGAGTGTTATATGTGTATAAGATTTTTAAAAATTAATTTCAACAGTAAGAGACTGATGAGCCAACAGAGTTCTTTTCTGTCCTCTTGCAAGCTGGTCTAAGACAAGACAGTGAGTGTAGTCAACGGCAGTGTAGACAGAAGTGAGGTGTGGGCAGCACAACTGTCCGGCCAGGGTCTGGGACACAGACACTAAAGCCCCTGTCTGGCCAATAGTATTCAAGACTATTTTCCTTTCTTGCCATGCTCTTTTCATCTTTTCTGCTTTTTTCTCTTGGTCATCTCTTTAAGCTGCTAGAGGCTCCAGCATTAATCAGACATAGTGGCTGAGGCTTCCTTCATGGGTTGAGTTTTGTGGCAGTATTTGCCCTGACATACTGCTAATGGTTTTCTATTAACCTTTCTCTGGGATTTCTGTGGGGGCCAGCATGATCTTCGTAACAGTCAAGGTTGTACTGAAGCCTATGCAATATAAGTTTCTCCAGCTCACAGATCTCACGTTATTTATGCATCAGATTGTATGCTGTATGTGTTACTAATAAAGGTGAGCCGCTTCTGAAATTCTGTATTGTTTTTCTATTTAATTGTCATGATGTTGGCCTTCTATTTTGTATTCAGAATTCAGCTGTGCCATGAAAATTCCTACTTCTTTTGACCATAAATACCAGAAGTAACCTCTGGTTCCTAAAAGCTGAGAGGGGGTAATACTGTGGGGTCCCAGAGACCCTCATTCAGGCATGTTCAGGAAGCACAGATGGCATCCAAGAACAGTGTGGGGCTTTCTGCTGAAGGCTGCTGGGGCCCAGGATGGGCCTCTCAGGCAGAGCCCTTCTCCATTGGTCTGGCAGGGCTCTCAAGCCTGATTCTGTGTTTGCCAGACCCACTCAACACTCATCCTGCTCCCAGGCTCTCCTGTCATCTGGTATGTGCCAGCCACTTGCCAGTCTGGTTTCCTGAGGTGAAGGAGACAGGCCAGGCCTCTGATGGGGGGGCCTCTGATGTGCTGACATGCCATGAACATCAGTGGTGGTGGTGTGCCTGGGATCTTTGGGAGACCCCTAGGGTGGCTAGCCTGGAAGATTGCAGAGTGTATATAGGCTTTTCAGAGAAGGAGTGTCTTGTCTAAAAAGGAGAGATATTGGTGGCTGAGGCGATTGACCAGGCTCAGGAGGAGCACACCTCATGTGGAAGGGGCACAGGAGGCCGGAACCAGCAGGTGTTAGCAGCTGCCAATAGCTCTTTGTGACTGGAATGTCCAGTGAGAGGCAGGGATGAGCAGGCACCTGGGTGTCATCAAGGGAGTGGGAGGGTGTTGTTTGCAGTGTGTAGAGCTTGGACTATCTCCTGAAGGGGGCACTTCTCAGCTCAAGCCCCACCTGCGGAGTTAGTATGCAGTTAGGAAGAGTTGAGGGGTTTTGCAAGAGTCTCTTTCTAGCTCCAGCTTTATCCATTCACTTCCTTTATGGAAAACTTAAGAATTTGCATGAAATTATTATCTACCCATGATCCATTCTAATGTATTTTAAACGGATTATTTATCTCTTATCACTGAAGTATGTGATCTTTATATATTCTGGATACAAGTCTCTTATGAAATATATGTGATTTACAAATGTGTTCTCCCATTCTGTGTGTCATTTTTTTCACTTCTTTATTTATTTATTTGGTGACAGGGCCTCACTATGTTGCCCAGGCTAGAATGCAGTAGTGTTATCACAGCTCACTGCAACCTCAAACTCCTGGGCTCAACCTCCCAAGTAGTGGAGACTATAGGTATGTGCCACCACACCCCACTAATTTTTTTATTTTTTGTAGAGACAGGATCTTGCTGTGTTGCCCAGGTTGGTCTCAAACTCCTAGGCTCAAGTGGTCCTCCTACCTGGGCCTCCCAAAATGCTGGGATTACATGCATGAGCCACCGTGCCTGGCCTGCTTGGTCATTTAATAGGCTCCTGCTGGCTGCTGTGTTGAGAACAGACTGGGGCAAGGGAGGAAGTGAGGAGATGGGTTAGGAGGTGACACAATAGCCCAGGCTCCACCCAGGTGGTAATGGTGAGGTGAAAGGATGTTGGAATCTGAAAATTGCTGTTATTTTTGTTTTTTTCCTCATTTGTTTTAATCTTCTTTATTGAGTTTTCTAGATATATTTTGAAGTTAACCAGTAAGATTTCCTAGTGGAAGGAAGTGCAGTGGAATGCCTTGAGTGGAAGCCCAGGAGTTGAGTTGGGCGTGCTGTGTTGAGAGCCTCTGAGACACCAGGGGCAATTGGGGCCCAGGAGAGGAACTGGGTGGAAGTGTCAGCTAGGGAGTCACAGGCATAGGGATAGAGTGCAGCCATGGGCCCAGAGGTCTCCAGACGACGGGTCAAGGTGAAGAAGAGGGCCTCCTGCAGTGAGATGGCCGGGAGCAGGGAAGGAGGTCTTAGCCCAGTGGCAAGTGAGGAAGGCTGATAGAGAGGACAGAGTGGTCCAGGTTGATAATGGGCAGTGGGTGGTCTGATCCACTGTGAGGACAGAGAAGCAGGTGGGGAGCTGCCACTTGGCTCAGTGTTGAGGTCTTGGTGATCTGAAGAGCAGATTTGGCGGTGGGTGGGTAAAAGCACGATTAGAGAGGGTTTAGAGAAAATGGGACAGAAGCAGTTAAAGGCGGCAGGGACAGATGCCTCCTTACTGGATGTTTGCTGCAAAGGGACATAGAAGTTCTTTGTTCACAAATTTTGTAAGATGCAAGAAATGATAGCCAGTGTCATGCTGCTGGGATTGACCCAAAGGAGGGAAGAAATGGCAGTGTGGAGAGACTTGCATGTCAGCAGGGGCAGGCAGGTCGAGGAGCATGTGGTGGTCCCTGAGGCTTTGTGGAAGTTCTCTTCTGATGCTTTTCTCAGAGGAGAAGGAAACAGGTTCTTAGTTGATGATGAGGATGAGGAAGAGGGAGGAGATGCTAGAGGCTGCAGAGAAGAAATGACATGGGCTGGGGAGGCTGTTAGGTGGCCAGGTGGGCCCCAGGCCACATGCTGATATGGGGACTGGAAGGGAGGCTGGTCAGTGTGTTTTTCTCAGGGTGTGTTGAGCTGCCGGCAAGGACTTGGAGAGTACTGGGTTACCCATGGGAGTTGGTTTGCCAAGTAAGCGTGGGCCTGGGATTCAAGATATCATGGGAGTGAGGCTGTTATCCCTCATTAGAAAGAAAGAATCTAAGGCCAGGAGGCAGGTGATGTGAGGAAGAGCTGGGGAGAGGGAGGGATTTCACTCACAGAGCTTATTGGTGAGGGGGCCAGCCTGATCTAATGGACACTGCGAAAGTGTGTGCAGGGATCCATGGTGGTCCAGGAGTGAGTGTTGAGGGCAGGAGTGAGTGTTGAAGGGGGCGCTGAGAGAGTGACGTACATGTGGATGGGCCAATGTCACCTCAGGCGCCTCTCTGGGGTCTTTGTGCGGAGATAACAGTGTCCCTCAGAGGAGTAAAGAATCCTGCTCCAGTGATGGTGCTGGTAAGAAGAGCCACAGGATCTTGGACTCCAGGCGGATTTTCCAGTCTGTGTGTGTGACGGGGAGAGGACTTTCAGCACTACTGTAGCTAGAAGCACAGGAGCACTGGTTGAATGTGGAACCTGAAATGCAACTGGTGCTCCACCCTGGAGCCAGTGCAATCTCAGTGTTTCACAAAAATGAACTGAATCCATGACAAGGTGGCTGTGTCTGTGTGGCCAAATGTAAAGTGATAGAAGAAAAATACAAAAAAAAAAAAAAAAAAGAGAAAGAAAGAAAAGAGAAACATACCAGTTCTCAATATTTGTAGTAGGACCTATTTTTTGTAAATTCAATGAAAGAATATGTAGTTCTTCATATACTTATATATACATAGAATTTTTTCTGAAAGTAAACGTGAGACAGTTAACAATGGTATCTTTGTTGGGTTCCTCAGACATGTCGTAACTTATTTTTTTAAAAATGATGTCTGAAGACTTACCTGCTCTGTGAGATGATGGGCTCTTTCTGTTTTCTTCTTTTTCTTTCCAAGTAAATGAACTCTAAGAGATGTGTGAATTACTGAGAATAGGAGTGGGATGGGAAAGGGAAGAACTGCCGCTCAGCGGAGGCCTGGGAGCACAAGGTATGGCAGCACTTGAGTGAGAAGGTGAAGGGCCTGGGACCAGCCCTGCCAGTGGGGCCAGCGGAAGTGCCAGCGAGTTGGGTGCTGCTTAGAGGCTGCTTGTCAGACTTGGTGGTGATGTGCGTGTTTCTCATCTAGCTGAGGTTTGCTGAGGCCTGTACTGGGCATGGCGGGTGAGTTACAGGGCTGGCCAGACCTAGAGCTGAGAGGCCAGAGCCCAGCATCTGGGCTTGAATGAGAGGGCACTTCACTGCAGGGATCAGAGTCTGCTGTGGACAGCGCTCCATGTCCCTGTCTCACCACATCAAGTTCTTGTTGGCCATGAGGCCCTGGGCATTCTGGCTCCGTCCAGTCACTGGTTCTCCTGTCAGATAGCATGTCGTCTTCTAATTCAAATAGTATCATGTTGCTCCCCTGCTTAAAATCCTTAATGGCTTTTGTACTAAGGACAAAATTTAAAATCTTCTTGTGTTCTCTGAGCCTTCCAAGTCCTGCGCTCAGACTGGGGGCCTCCTCCCTCCTCTCCCTGGAGTGGCCGATCCTTTTCTCCCTCAGTCCCCTGAAGACATCTCCCTTTTTAAGGGGGCTGGCTTCTTTCTCCTTTTTGAGGTCTTGTCTTAGAGAGGAGGTCTTTTCTCATGTAATTTAATGTAGATCCTTCCTGCTTTTCTTCCTCATAGGACTTATTCTTTTTTTTTTTTTTTTTTTTTGAGACAGAGTGTTGCTCTTTTGCCTGGGCTAGAGTGCCCCTAGCTCACAGCAACCGCAGACTCCTGGGCTTAAGCGATCCTTCTGCCTCAGCCTCCCAAATAGCTGGGACTACAGGCATACACCACCACGCCCAACTAATTTTTTTCTATATATATTTTTAGTTGTCCAGATCATTTCTTTCTACTTTTTAGTAGAGATGGAGTCTCGCTCTTGCTCAGGCTAGTCTGGAACTCCTGACCTTGAGCAATCCACCCGCCTCGGCCTCCCAGAGTGCTAGGATTACAGGCGTGAGCCACCACGCCCAGCCGGAACATTATTCTTTAATAAAAGTTACCAGAATTTATAGTTATGTATTTACTTTTTACTTGTTTCTTGTTTTTCTCCTTTACAGTGTAAGGGCAGGGACGGTGTCAGCTTTGTTTATTGTCTGTCCAGGGCCTGGTATAATAATGACACATAAGCACAGGGCCTGGTATAATAATGACACATAAGCACAAAGTAGATAATTTTTGAATGAATGTGTAAATAGAAAAAATAAATAGGATAATTAATGAACTCTATAAGGAATACAAGAGATACCACCAGCTACTGCTATGCGTAATTAAAAATTATTTGAATGATGGAAGTAAGTGTTAAATGGCAGTTCGGAGGGGAGGGGCCCATTTGGGATGGGTGACCCCTAAGTACTGTGTCTTTGAAAGAGAGGCAAGGAGAGAGTACACTGGGGAACAAGTGTCCAGGTGGGGGTAAGCCTGGTAAGTGTGAGGCATGACTTGGGGCAGCTGGCAAAATGTTTTCATCAGAGCACAGCAGAAGTGAGAAGCAAGGTCACGAAGTAGGTGTGTTCTAGAGCCTGCCGTGCCACCTGTGGCTGCTGGGCACTGAATTGTGGCTCGCAAGACTGGGGTGTTAGGTGTTACTTAATTAAGTAGCCACAATGACAAGTGGCTATTAAATAGTGTAGTTCCAGAAGTTAATAGTATAAGAATTGTCCTTTTATTTTGGGGGGACACCATTGACTATTTATCATGATGAAAGTGACGTGATCTTGGCTGGTGTTTTGGGAGATTCTTGAATATGGTAGTAGCAGTGAGATGGAGTTGGGTGAGGGAAGGCCAAATGCGTGGCAAATCTTCTGTTATTTAACCAGATGCCAGCAAAAAGGAGTTAGGTCTTGAATGTGCAAGAGGCCGTTGAGGCTTGTGGGAACAGGTGGCTGCAGAGCTGATGCTGAGGGGACCGTGATGGAATGGCCAGTGGTGGGGACCTGGGGCCTGGAGGAGACCCAGGAGCACCTACACTTTTGAGCGTGGGAGCAGTGCAATGTGTGCTGTGGACAGGAATCAATGCACGGTACAAGTGCGTGCGGTGGTTGAGAAAAGTTATTTGGGGAGGAGAGTACCATTGAGATACATGTGAGGAAACACTGTCTAGGGAATGTCTACCTTGCATTCATAAAGTGAGGTGAACCTGGCATTTGGAGCGAGGTAGTCAGGATAGAGATTTGGGACTTAGCTACAGAGGTTACAGCAGAAACTAGGAACAGAATGAAAAGTTCAGAGGGTAGAGTATAGAGGAAAAAGAGCCCTGGGGTATCCCACAGTTGAAGGGGACGTGAACAAGTGGACCCCTTGAGGCAGCCAGGGGAGGGGGATGAGGGAAGTAATGGTTAGCTCAGCTTGGGAGGAAGCATGGGCCAGAGAGTATGGTGACATGGTGGGGCGTCAAGGCCAGGGAATGAGCCAAGGCCAGAGGATTTGGCAAAAGATTGTTTGGAATACTCTGATCTGTTTGTTTACCCTCATGAGCTATTCTAGCAAATGTCCTCCAGTTAGGCTTAAACTTGGAATGTAGACTTAGTGATAATGCTTGTCTCTCTACTCTTAGGTGAGAGGGCCAGTGTGATTAAAAAGGGAGCACTCCTCAGCCTCAGAGATGTCTTGTGATTGAGACAGGATTCAGTGGAAATATAAGGTTGAACTACATGAAACTTCAGTTTTTGTAGGTCAAAAACTGTTGAAAATGGCAACTTCATATGATTATATCTGATTGTATAAAGCAGCATTCTTCAAATGAGCAGCCTCCCAGCACATGTAGGGAGTTAGCATGTGTTTTCCTCAACGCCTTTCACTGTGTAAACGAGGAATTGGTAGTGCTTTCACTGCTCTGTTAGCATGGAGCTTTTTGTCTAGCTGTCTGCCATTTTCAGTGTAATAATTGTGTCCTTTACAAATGCACACGTTATTAATTACTGTTTATGTTGGGTTCCATGGAAAGCAGACTCTGAGATGGAGATTTGTGTTTAGGAAGTTTACTGGGGAGTGCTTGTGGGATCACACCTATGGATAGAGTGAAGGGAGCAGGACTGGATAGGGCAGTGGAGCTGATGCCCTGTCACTGCTGTGCCGTCCCTTCGTGAACCTGGTACACCTCACCATGAATTCAGTCCTTTGAAATGTCTTTTATTAGTACTTTGAAGTACTTAGTGTACATATTGTGCCAAATTTATCCCTAATGTTGATTAAATATTAATATTTACCCCAATATTAAACATTAATGTTTAATGTTTTTGATTTTTTTACATATATAATCATTTTGTCTGTGAATAAAGATAGTTTTGTTTATTTTCCTATCCTATGTGTTTTCTTTTTCTTGCCTTATTGCACTGGCTAAGACTTCCAGTAAAGTATTATACAAAAGTGGTGACGGGAAAGCATTCAGTTTTTCCCTGCTTAGTGTGACACAGTCATACCTTGGTATCTGAGGGACACTGGTCCCAGAACCCCCTTGGATACCAAAATCCATGGGTGCTTAAGTCCCTGATATATTAATAAAATGGTACGGTATTTGCATGTAACCTGTGCACATCCTTCCATATGCTTTAAATCATCTCTAGATTACTAATACTTAATACAATGTAAATGCTGTGTAAATAGTTGTTATACTGTATTTTAAAATTTGTATTACTTTTTATTGTTGTATCATTATTTTTTATTGTTTTTTTCCCCAAATATTTCAGTCCATGTTTGGTTGAACTCATGGATATAGAGGGCTGACTGTATATAGCTATAGGTTTTATACATATACTCTTACCCTTTATCAGGTTGAGGAGGTTTCCTTCTATTCTTTGCTTACAGTTTTTATTAAGAATGGCCTGGCCCAGTGCCTCATGCCTGTAATCCCATTACTTTGGGACACTGAGGCAGGAGGATCACTTGAGCCCAAGAGTTTGAGACCAGCCTGGGCAACATAGCCAGACCTTGTCTCTATAAAAAATTAAAAACTGACCGGGCATGGTGGCACAAACTTGTAGTCCCAGCCACCTAGCTACTTGGGAGGGCAAGGTAGGAAGATCGCTTGAGTCCAGGAGTTCAAGTCTTCTGTGAGGTATGATGATGCCACTGCACTCCAGCCTGAGTCACAGAGTGAGACTCTGTCTCCAAAAAAAATAAAAGAATGAATGGTGGATTTTGTCAACTACTTTTTCTGCCTCTATTGTGAAGATCATCTACTTTTCTTTTTTAGTCTGTTAATATGGTGAATTTCACTGATTGGATTTTGAATGTTAAACCTTGCAATCCTGGGATAAGCTCCACTTGGGTATAATGTGTTATCTTTTATTGCTGTATTTAATTGACTAAAATTTTTAAATTTTAAGAATGTTTGTATCAAAAATCATGAGGGATACCGGTCTGTAGTTTTTTTTTGCAATGTCTTTGTCTGATTTTGAGAGCAGTATAATATTGGCTTCATAAAATGAGTTAAGAAATGCTTCTTCCAGAAAGAAGTAGAATAATTTGTATATAATTATTTTTCTTTCATTCTTTCTTTTTTTTCTTTTTGAGACAAAGTGTTTCTCTGTCACCCAGGCTAGGGTGCAGTGGCGTGATTGATCATAGCTCACTGCAGCCTTGAACTCCTGGGCTCAAACAATCCCTCTGCTTCAGCCTTCTAAGTAGCTGGGACTATAGGTGCCACCATGCCTGGCTAGTTTTTCTTATTTTTTGTAGAGATGGCGGTCTCACTGTGTTACCTAGGCTGGTCTCAAACTCCTGACCTCAAGCAGTCCTCTCACCTCAGCCTCCCAAAGTGTTGGGATTACCAAGCGTGAGCCACCATGCTCTGCCCATTTTTCTTAAATACTTAGTGGAATTCACTAGTAAAATCATCGTGGCCTGCAGTTTTCTTTGTGGAATGGTTTTTACATATGAATTTGATTTTTTAAATAGATAACATTGGCTATTCAAGTTATCTGTTTCTTCATGAGTGATATTTGGTAGTTTTTGTTCAAAGAATTTTTCCATTTCATCTAATTTTTAATTCATTTTATAAATGTCAGTTAAAGTGGATTGATAGACAGTACCAGTTTTACATATCCCTAGGCTGACTTCTGAATTTGTCTCTTACTCCTTTCACTTTCATACTGTGTTTCCCATATGTTTCGAAGCTCTGTTATTAGATGCATACATATTTAGGATTGTTGCGTGTTCTTGATGAATTGACCCTCTTAATCATGTAAAGAAATTTTAAAATAAGAAAAAAATGTTTATTTATGTTCTTATTTGCCATTTCTGGTACTTTGTAACATTTTGCATATTCAGGTTTTTATCTGGTATTATCTTTCTGTCTGAAGAAATTTATTTAATATTAATATTTCTTTTAGTATAGGTCTGTTGGCAACCAGTTCTCTTACTTTTGTTTCTCAGGAAGAAAAGAATCTTTATTTTTGGCTTCATTTTTGAAGGATATTTTAACTGAACGTGGAATTCTAGATTGATAGTTTTGTTTTATTTTATTTAGCATTTTAAAGATGCTATTTATTTTTTCCTGTTGTGCATTGCTTCTGATGAGAAGTCTGCTTCTGATGAGAGGTTTTATCTCACTGGTTTTTAGCAGTTTTTATGATTTTTTCCTGCTTGGCATTCATCAGGCTTCTCACACCTATAGTTTTCATCAGATTCGGAAAAATTTTGACCAGTATTTTTTCAACTACTTTTACCACTTTCTCCCTTTATTTTGGGAAGGGGTATTCCAGTTATTTATATTTGTATATAAATCTACACATACACATATACATATGTTAGGTTGCTTGGTATCCTCCCGTAGGTCACTGAACTCCATTCATTTTTCTAGTCCTTTTCCTCTGTGCTGCGGTTTGGATAGTTTCGTTTACTGTCTTCAGATTCATTGCTCTTTTTCTTCTTACAGTGTTTCAGTCACTTGCAGTGACTGACTCGTCTCAGCTCAGAGTTGTCCCACCTGGGATCCTGTCCTTGGCGGTGGTCTGTCGAGCCTCCAGGCAGCATCCGGGAGGTGGGAGGTCACTTGTCTCCCTGTCGTGGGGATTTACCACAGCCCTGTGCTGCCTATTGTTCAGTGTCTGACACTAGTTTTTTCACATATTTGTACGATTCCTAGTCTTTACAGCAGGAGGACAAGTCCAGTCCCAGTCCTGACCGGAGCTCTGGCTCTCTACCCAACATAATGGTGGCCCTTGCCGAGCGGGTCAAGTGTCGGGTTTTCCAGAGTGTGGGGATTTCCAGTGCAGACGAGTGTCTCATGTTGGGGTGGTGAAGGAGCTTTTGCGTCCCTTGAAGGGGCCTCCTTTCCCGTCATTTCAGCAATGTGTTCCTGAGCAGGTAGCTATCAGACATGCTGTTGTGTGTGTTTAGGACTGTTCCTTTTACTATTTGTAGTTTCTGTGGTTTCCTTTTAATGCTTTTTGCCTGAATTTCTATTTTGTATGTCAGAGGTTTTCAACTTTAGCTACACATTAAAATCACCTTGAAAACTTAAGAAACTGGATCCTACCCTCAGCTACTTTTTAAAAATTTAATTTATTAATTTGGTTTCTTTTTTTCTTTCTTTCTTTCTTTTTTTTTTTTAAGAGACCAGTTCTCGCTCTGTTGTCCAGGCTGGAGTGCAGTGGTGAGATCATAGCTTGCCTAGCCTTGAACTTCTGGCCTCAAGAGATCCTTCTGCCTCAGCCTCCCAAAGTACTGGGATTACAGCTTGGCTACTTTTAAAAACTAATTTTTTAGAGTTTCCCAGGTGATTTAATGTACTGCCAGGATTGAGAATTGCTCTTTTATGTTCATATTCTACATTTGCCTCCTCTCTGTGATAGCCATTCACTGACTGTCCCTCCTAGGTAGTCTCTATTATTATTGTGGAGTGAAGCTTATTCTGCCTTTTAGTATAAAAAAGCTTTTAAACAGTCAGTAATTGAGTTTACCAGTATCTTCTATTTTCACTGCTTAGCATTGTTTCCCTCCAGGCTATTTTCTTTCTGAAATGAATCCTTCAATAGTTTTTATAGTGAGGGTCTGTGAGTGCTGAAATCTGATACAACCTCAACTGTTATTTCTTGGTAAGGGATGGCTCCAGTTACTATTGCTGTGTAACAAATGGCATCAAAATTTAGGGGCATAGAACAATTGGGTATTATCGTCTCTTATGGTTTCAGTGGATCAGAAATTCAGAAGCAGCTTGGCAGGGTATCTCCTGAGGCTGAAGTCAAGATGGGATTTGGGGATGGGTCACTTCTCTCGAATGTGCGGTGCTTGGGCTGGGGAGGCCAGAGCGGCTGGAGGCCCAGAGGAGCATCTGGGGGCCAGAGGAGCTACTGGTGCTCACCATCTCCTTGTGGATATTCCAGCATGGTGGCCTCAGGGTCATCTGTACCACCTTTTCCAGCCTGGCCTCTGAGGTCACAAGTCACTTCTCTCACATTGTGTTTACCAAGCTTGAGTTGTTAGGGCCAGCCATGCTCAAGAAAGGGGAATTTATAGAAGTAGTGTCCAGGATTTAGAACCATCGCAGTCTTTTGTCTCTGGTTGCTTTTAGGACATTAAGTCCTTTATGGCAGTGAATCTAGATATGGACTTATTTTTATATACCCTAACCTGGTACGTGGGTTGTACTTTTGCTCTGGAACATTGTTCTCAGCTGTTCCTTCTGTTTTCTTCTCCTGGGGTACCCTTGGGCATGTGCACAGCTTCCAGCCCACCCTCCTTGGCATGGAGTCTTGCTTTTATTTCTCTGTGCATCCTACATCAATTTCCAGTATTATCTTCCAGTTCGTTCCTTAGTCTTTGGAGTAGTCATTCTTTGCCTCATCCACCAAAGTTCCTAACTTGACACAATTTCTTTTTTTTTCCTTTTTCCTTTTTTTTTTTTTTTTAGAGACAAGGTCTTGCTCTATCACCCAGGCAGGCTGGAGTGCCGTGTTGCGGTCACAGCTCGCAACAACCTCTAGTACCTGGGCTCAGGTGATCCTCCCGTCTCAGCCTCCCCAGTAGTTGGTGCCTGGCTAATTTTTTAAACTTTTTGTAGAGATGGAGTCTCTGTATGTTGCGTGGGCTGGTCTTGAACACCTGGTCTCAAGCAATCCTTCTGCCCTGCCCTCCCAAAGTGTTAGGATTACAAGGTGAGCCACCACAGCTGGCCATGACATGGTTTCAAATTGTTTTCAGATTATTGTTTTGTTTTCATTTTTATCAGGAATACCCAGAGTCCATTTTCATGTGAGGACAACACAGTGCACAGGGCAGCTTCAGGGCAGCAGCGTGGGCGACTGTTGGCCATGGAGGGCCTTTTTCTTACGGGAACACCCTTGATTAAGTGGACATTGTGAGCACAGTGCTCAAGCCCATGGCGTCTGTGGGGACATCCCTGGGGGCTCTGCAGCAGCAAGAATGAGGACAGGGGATGGTATTTGGTATGCTACCACCCCAGACATGTCAGTCATGGGGGTTTAACATAAGGACACATTGTGTGTCCCTCCTCTGCCTATAGTGATTCATATCCTTGAGTTTTAAGAAGGATCAGAAGATCAGAGCAAATGCTCCCAAACTGTGCTCCATCAAAGAGGGAACAGATGGAAAATGCCGTCCAGAGGGCGGTGGAGTGTTCTGAGCACATTCAGAACACTGGTGCCGCATCTCCAGTGACCGCGACACACGGGGGCCAGGACCTTGTTTCCTCCCACATGGTGTTGGGGCCACGGCCCCCTCCGGACTCTGGGCTCAGGGCTGTCTGCTTCAGGTTCCGATGCCCTTGACTCATTTAGATGTTTTGTTCTTAGAGTCAAGGTTTCCAAGTAAGTTTTTGAAAAGATACTTATTTTAATTTTTAATCAAAGTAAAACAGGCATATAGTTTTGACACTTGTGCTACTTGGCTTATAATGAACTAGGTTCAGCCCCCTCCTGCCTGTGCCCACCCTGGTGTCCCCAGCGGCAGTCAGGCCTGCTCTGTCTCTTTCTTTTGGTGTTCCCTCCTATTCCTTTTGTCTTTTTATTTTCTTCACACCTTTTTCGGGTAATTTTTAAAATTTAGTTTTTTGGATATTAATACTTTTCACAAGATTAAAAACAAAGAGAAACCATGAAGGCATGCACTACAAAGTTTTACTCCCACCCTCTTCTCCTCTCTTACAGTTTCTGCCAACTCCCAGTACCACTTTTATTGTAGATACAAACAAATAGGCACATGCTGTTCTCGTTCCTGTTTTGGGCCTAGTGTTAAATATGTTCCCTACGCCTACCCCACTGAACGTGTTTGAGGATGGTGTGGCTGCAGTTTGCCCCTCACCTGCAGTCCAGCTGACCATGGCGTGGTCCTAGAGCACCTGTAGGCTTCTCTGCCCTCTGCTGCCTACCATCTCCACTAGCAGCACTGGCCTCGCTCTGGCAGTCCCTGTGGCTATAACTTTCCCCAGTATTAGGATTCCACACAAAACAAACATCTCAGTCCAAGGTCCCTAGCTCTGCTTCCAGAGAGCATGTTCAGGTTGGGGACACTTTCATTGAGAGGGTAAAAATCCCTTTCGTTTCCACTTTAAGTGTTATGTCTTCAGTTCCTAACATGTCTTGTTTATGTTCATGGAGGGTCTGTGCCAGGAGAGACCCAGAGCAAGACAGGAAGGTTCCCCCCTCATGAAACAGGTTGGTAAGCACAGGAGAGATGCGTGAAGTGCGGGGTTGGAGGGTCCTCCTTCCGATGAAGTTGGGGAGCTCTCCGAGGAAGCAACATGGCACCTGGAATGACAGGGACACAGACTTGGGGTCAGAGTGGCTCACTGCCTGGTGTCTTGGGGATGGACACTCACGCCGGACGTTTCCTCAACACCTTGGTGGCTTCTCAAGCTTTCAGCTTATGTAGTGTTTTGCAGCTTCCACAGTGAGCCCTACATCATGTGTACTTCCTCCTGCTAATTCTCTGCATGGTTGGCACAAACATTTTCAGCTCTGGGTGTGAGATTAATGTGGTTTTGAAGCTGTATAGACCTAGGCTTAGGACCTGCTCCCTGTGTATAAGCTTGACGTTTTCTTTTTTCCTCCTTGGTAAAATGGGAATTATGGTTGACACTTGTCATTGACAGGACATGCCTGTTTCTGGTCTCTGTCCTCCCATAACCTGCCACCAAGGGATGAGCAGACGAGTTGATGACAACCAACATCTGCTCTGAGGGGTGATCCCGGGGCGAGATGTGGCAGCATTGACAGAGGACCTGTTAGGTACAGGATCTGATGACACGAGGTTGAGTTCTGAGGAGCCAGCACAGCCTCCTGAGAAAGTGGGTGCAGGTGTAGGGTGAGGTGCTGGGTTTGGGTTTGGAGGCTGCAGCAGTTCGTAGTGCAGACGACAGTGGAGCTGAGCATGCACCTGGTGCTCAGAGAAAGGGCAGGTGTGAAGTCTAGACTGGGACGTGCCTGGGGCTGTGTTGACTGTGGAAGCCATGGAGACAATACCTCCCCACAAGGGTTTGTGGAGAGAGAAAGCCTTGAATGCCAACACTGAGTGATGTGGAGTCTGGAAATGGACAATGGAAGCAGGAGGGACGCTGCTGAGAATCAGTGTTCATTCTACAATGTTCTAAACAATGTTATGGAGGCATAACTTACTCAGAAAAAAACCACTTGCTCTTTAAGTCTATAATTTAGTGGTTTTCAGTAAACTTACGGAGTTGTGCAGCCATCACCACTATCCAGTGTTAGAGCATTTCTGTCACCCCAGAAAGATGCTGCATGCTCATCTCCAGCTGCTCCTTCTCTCCCACCCAGCCCCAGCAACTACAACCACCTCTGTCTCCGTAGATTTGCCTTTTCTGGTCATTTCACACAAATGCAGTTCTACAGTATGTGGTCTTTTGTGTCTGACTTTTTTACTTTAGAGTTCATTCCTTTTTTATCGATGAAGTATCCACTTGAATAGATTTTGTTTATCTGCTGTCTGGTTGATGAACATTTGGGTTATTTCACGTTTTAGCTCATATGAGAAGTGCTGCTTTGAACATTCATGTACTAATCTTTGTGTATGTACATGCTTTTGTTTCTCTTGGGTAGATTCCTAGGAGTGGAATTGCTGGGTCATGTGTTAGGTTTTTGTTTAATTTTTTAAGAAACTGCCAAACTGTTTTCCAAAGCAGCTCTATCATTTAATTCCTTTTTATTTTATTTTATTTTTTATTTTTAGAGATGGGGTCTCTGTTGCCCAGGCTGGAGGGCAGTGGTGCAATCATAGCTCACTGTTAACTTGAACTCCTGGGTTCAAGTGATCCTCCTGTTTCAGCATCTCCGGTAGCTGGGACCACAGGCACATGTCACCATGCCCAGCTAATTTTTAAATTTTTTGTAGAGACAGGGTCTCACCGTGTTGCCCAGGCTGATCTCAAACTCCTGGCCTTAAAGAATCCTCATACCTCAGTCTCCCAAAGTTATTTTACTTCCTACTGGCAGTGTACGAGGGTTACTGTTTTTCCACATTCTCACCAACACTTGTTATTGTTTGATTTTTTTTTTCTTTTTAAAAATAATCTCACTTTTTGATTCTAGCCACCCTGGGGGTATGAAATGGTGTCTAATTGTGGGTTCGATTTGCATTTCTCTGAAGGGCAATGATATTGAGCATCTGTTCATGTGTTTATTGTCCATTTATATATCTTCTTTGGAGAAATGTGAATTCAGATCCTTTGCCCATTCTGCACAGCCAAGGAAACTGCCATGAGAGCAAACAGACAATCTACAGAATGGGAGAAAATATTTGCATGTTACACATCTAATAAAGGGCTGATAACTATAGTCTATGTAGAACTCAGGAAAATCAGCAAGAAAAAAAATCAAACAACTCTATCAAAAAGTGGGCAGTTTTGGATTTGTGAGTGAAAGAGCTGAGGGGCTGAGGGTGAGGGCGGTAGGTGGTGGCAGTTATTGTGGAGACTGTCACTCTGGCAGGTACCACTCCTGCGGCCACGCCCCCACATCTCACAGATATGCCTGGGGACAGCTAGTGGGGGACAGAGCTAGTAGATAAATACACCTGCCTCCTCACCTCAGGGGACGCTCCTCGGTCCCTGTAGGGCCAGCCTTGTCTGTGATAGGAGCTTGGGTGGACCCTAGTTCAGATTTTCCTGTTTCCTAGTTCACTTCTTACATAGAACTCCTGAATCCTCCATTCATATCTCAGGCTCTGCTTTCTGAGGAGCCCAACAAAGGCAGAGTCTAAGCTGGAAGTAGAGGGGTGTTGGTGAGTGTGGGACAGTGTGCGGTGTGGAGGGTGGGGTCATGGGACATGATGGCATTGGTGGAACAGAGGAGGTGGTGGGGAGATGGGGGGGGCAAGGCAGGAGTGGATGGTGTGTCTGTTGCTGCTGGGCCCTGCCTGAGCTTGGGCTGTGCTGGAGGTTTGTGCAGCTGCAAGTGTCACTGTGTTCTTCCTCAACAGATTGTGCTGGCTGGTCACAGGACAGGGTCCTGGTGGTTTGGTTTGCTTTACTAGGCCATTGTCAGCCTGTGTCCCTGCATCTCCATGTTGCCTTGTTTCTGCTTTGACAGATTGTAACAGCCTGTTTTATGATATTCCATAAAGAATTAATTTTTTAAATTATCTTATTTACTTTTTTTGAGACAATATCTTGCTCTGTTGTCCAGGCTGTAGTGCAGTGGCCCAATCATAACTCACTGCAGCCTCGAATTCCCTGGCTCAGGTGATCCTCCTCCCTCAATCTCCCGAATAGCTGGGACTACAGGGCATGTGCTATCATGTCTAGCTAAATTTCTATTCTTTGTGGAGACAAGGTCTTGCTGTGTTGCCCAGGCTGGTCTCAAACTCTTGGGCTCAAGTGATTGTCCCATCTTGGCCTCCCAAAGTGCTGGGATTATAGACATGAGCCACTGTGCCCCACTCTACCCTTCCCCTGCCTTTCTTTCTGCTGACTTGAGGCCTGGTGACCAGCACCCTAAGGGCCCTGATGCCTAGACTAAACCCTGAGAGCTGGGAGCCACCTGTGATCCTGTGGCAGGGATGAAACCTTTAGACACATCCTCCCAGAATACATCTGCAAAAGCTGGTGCTGAAACAGGTCCAGACATATAGATGACTGCCCTACATAGAGGTCTCCCCAGGGACCCACAGATATGTGAGAACTGACTTCCCCACTTGATGAGGAAGGGCATCTCCAAAGCCTGCATATCTATCTCTTAAAATTAAAAAATGTCTTGTTAAAACAATTGTGTTTTGAATTTTATACTTAATTGAATGAATACAAAGATGACAGAAATAAATACATCTGGCTGGGCTCGTGGTAGCTCGCACCTGTAATCCTAGCATTCTGGAAGGCTGGGGCGAGAAGATTGCTTGAGCCCAGGAGTTCAAGACCAGCATAAGCAAAAGTGAGACCCTGTCTTTACTAAAAATAGAAAAATTAGCCAGGTGTCATGCCATGCATCTGTATTCCCAGCTACTCAGGAGGCTGAGGCAAGAGGATCACTTGAGTCCAGGAGTTTGAGGTTGAAGTGAGCTACACTTCAACCCAGGGCAACAGACTGAGAGTCTGTCTCAAAAAAAAAAAAGAATAGGAAAAAAAATATCTAGTTGAATGTTAATTTTACTATAATAAGTAAGAAAGAAAAAAATGGAATAATGCCTGTATACACGAAGAATGAGATCACCACGCTTATTCCTGTGTACTAAGGTCTGCTATAGCAGAGCATTTGGAAATGTTAAAATTGACGAGAGCATGATGTGAAAAATTTGGCTTAATTTTAAGATGTTTTGTGGAATGCTTATCTGTCCCAATGGGTATTTATGAGGAAAACATTGTTCTTTACTGAAATACTTCAACATTATTTTGTTGTTTTTGCTAAATCTGTATTGAAATGTACTTCATAAGAGTGCCATGAAAACTGCCTTCTGTTGTCTATGGTGTGAAACTGGGCAGGGCTCAGTCAGAAAAAACAGTCAAGTGGTAGCTTGTTTGAATTTGTCTGTCTTTAGCAAATCCCTGGTATCAGGGAACTTCTAATAGGGCAATGGATTACTTGATCTGCATTTTGGCAGAAGTGGTTTTCACTATTTTCTGCGTAACACTTGCAATGTATTCTACAAAGAACACATATTCAGGTATTTCTTGCTTCACGTCGGTAATCCACTCCTGAAAACCAGACATTCTGCATGCCAGTGCTGAATCTTTTTCATATTACATAGGTAAAATCAGTAATTCATTATGTGTCAGTCCAAGCAGTTTTCTAAAATATAACCAGAACACAAGTAAAGCCGCTTTGTATAAGAAATAGGGCTTGAGGCTAGATGTTCGAGACCATCCTGAGCAACATTAGTGAGACCCCTGTCTTTACAAAAACATAAGATTAGCCGGGCATGGTGGTACGTACCTGTAGTCCCGCTGCTGGGGACTCTGAGGCAGGAGGATTGCTTGAGCCCGGGAGTTTGAGGCTGCAGTGAACTGTGATGATGCCATTGCACTCCAGCCTGGATGGCAGAGCGAGACCCTATCTCTAAAAAAAATAAAAAAAAGAAATATGCTGTTGTGTTAGAATGTAAGTGCTTTAAACATGACTTCTTGATTACCAGACAACTAAGAAGAAATATTTGCTGTTGCTTTTCCTGCGGTAATGCTGAGAGGCACCTTTGTATTAGCAGCATCTAAGCAACACAGCCCCTGGATACACTCATATGCATGTGATCGTGATTTCTTCCAATTGTATTTGAAATAATTTGAGGATTTATTTTCCTGCACATTGTTTTGTTAAAATGTTAGTTTGTTTTTTTGACATAAATACAAAATTTATCCCTATAACCACTGATGGAAATACATACTGGAAGAATCATGATTTATGAACTTATATAAACTGTCAAAAACCAAAAGGTGTTCTACCAAGAAATGTTAACCAGGAAGATGTGTTAATCGATGATTTAAGAAGTTATTTCTTTTATATTTTGAAATAATTTACATATTAGAAATGAAATTTAAGTTAACTCAAAAATATTTCTTGAGTCTAATTCCACTTCAGTTTTTTATGCTGAGATAATTTTTAAAGGAAGCATATTGGCTTCCAGGTAAGGGTGGCAGATTGAACACATGCATGCAATTTTACCCTTTCCCATACACCTGCTAAATGAACAGTAAAGTGATGTTTTAAAAAGTCAGCCTCATAAGGATGGGTAAAGTGGGAGAGGAGATAATGGCAATGAAGTTCTGGAAGCTGTGAAGCAGATGGGTAAGTGATAATTTACTAGCAGATTTGAGAAAGCCAGGTTGTATGTTGACAGTGAAGAATGCTGAGCACGAATCCTATTTGTGCTACAAAATGCTCAAAAGTCTCAAAAATTGCAAGTACCAAGGACTTAAAAAAAGTAAAAGAAAGAACCACAAAGATGAGCAGAAAACAAGATATTAACAGGAATGACCAGGAAGATTTAAAAGAGATCAAATAGAACCTCTAGAAACAAATAATAGAATAGAATTAAAAAATTCAACCAACAGATTAAACATCAGATTATACGTAGTTGAGAGAGACTTTGTGAACTAACTGGAAGAAATTTATTAAGAACACGGCAAAGAGAGAGTTAACAAGATGGGAAATATGACAGAGAAGTTATTAAAATATGGAGAACAGATGCAAAAGTTTAAGATACATTTGATTTCAGCCCCAGAAGGAGAAAATAGAAGGCAGAAGAGGCAATATTTGAAGAGCTGTTGGCTGAAAAATATTCTAGAACTGATAAAAGATTTGAATCCATAGATAATGGGAATACAGTTTATTTCAAACAGGGTAAATAAAAGAAATCCATGTGGAGACGCATCGTAGTGAAGCTCCAAAACACCAAAGACCAAGAGAGGATTTTTAAAGCAGCTAGAGGAATAAGAGAGAGACCATCAAGAGTGGTCGGCAATACTGATGGCCAGAGGCCTTCTCAGCAGTAACAACGAAGGCCAGAAATAGTGGAATTCATCTTGAATATTGAGAGACGTAACCTATCAACTTAGACTTGGGCATCTGGCAAAATTATCTTTTAAGAACAGTGGTGAAATGAAGACATTTTAAGATAAACAAAAACAGACTTTACTACCAACAGATTTTCATCGAAGGTACTTCTAAAAGGTAAACTTAAAGGAAGGAAAATATTTTTAAAAAGTAACGATCAGCTGCAAAAGGGAATGGTAAACAAATAAAACGATAAACACACCTCTAAATCAGTAAACATTACATGAAACAATTATACTTTGTAGGGTTCAAAAAGACTGCAGAGTAGCACGGGGCAAGAAAAAGTTGAAAATCTCTCAAAAAGTAGAACAAAAACTTAGAGCTGGAAAATAAGAGAGAAGAATATTAAAGGATCAGTCTGGGAAGTCCAATACCTAGATAATAAAAGTTTCAGAAATGGGATAGAGGAAACATTCATAAGAGAAAGTCACCAACAAAGTCATTTAGCACAGTACAGGTGGTCCCCAGGTTACAGACAAGACACATTCCTGAGAACATTTTTAGGTGGGATTTGTATGTAACTTGGATTCCTGATGAATGGTGCATATAGAGTAATAATAATAATATTAGATCACTAAATAGGAAATGTCCAATTTCAAATCAAAAATTTAGTTTATTATATCTCAAACAAGAAGCAGTATGCACCTAAACTGTCTACACAGTTTTGTCATCTTAGGAGTAGCTTGTTTATGCCAGCAGTGAAGAAGCCTGGAGAGTGAGTGACAATGAAAACGCAAAAGGTGTTTTCCACAGCTTCTTGAGAATTGAATATTTTTCCTTGCAAGAAGTGGTCCATAGCCTGGAAGAAGTGGTAGTCAGTTGGTGCAAGGTCTGGTGAATACGGTGGATGACAGAGAATTTCCAAGTCCAGCCTCTGTACTTTGAGCAGCATTGTTTGTGCAACACGTGGTCGAGTGTTGTCTTGAGAGAGGATGGGCCTATCTCTATGGACCAATCTTGGCTGCTTAATCACAAGCATCCTCATCATTTCATCCAGCTGGTTGCAGTAGAAATTGCTGTAATCGATTGACTGGATTTCATGAAGCTATAGTGGGTAACACCAGCGCTGGACCACCAGACACCATTAGCTTTTTTTGATGAATATTCGGTTTTGGTCTGTGTTTTGGCACTTCATCTTTATCCAACCATTGTAGCGAACACTTGTGAGTGTCAAAAAGAATCCATTTTTCATCACATGTAACAATACAGTATAGAAATGGTTGGCCTTTATGTTGTGACAGCAAAGAAAGGGAAGCTGTGAGACAATTTCTCTTCTGATGCTTGTTTAATTCATGCGGAACCCATCTATCCAGTTTCTTTACCTTGCCAGTTTGTTTCAAATGGTCCAATATTGTTGGAATAGTAACATCAAAGCTTGCTGCTAATTCACACATAGGTTGAGATGGATTCGTTTCCATCACAGCTTTCAGCTCATCATCATCCACCTCGGTCTCAGATCGTCCACGTGGCTCATTTTCAAGATTAGAATCACCAGAACAGAACTTCTCAAACCATTGACATTCATTAGCCACATCCTTCCCAAACACTTTGTTGATATTTCAAGCTGTCTGTGCTGCATTGGTTCCACAACAGAACTCATATTCGAAAATAACGCTAATTTTTGACTTATCATATTTTCATAAAAATTGTTCTAAAAACGTGTGAAGGATAATCACAAGCCAGACCATGCGTTTGAAAGAATAAGGATGTACCTTCACAATAAAAATAAAACAAGAAGTGTCAAAGCGAAATGTCAGAGACATCAACTGTCAAACTTAGTACTTAAGGAAATTGGTCATTTCATACTTAATAACCTAATAATAACAACAATACTATAATGGCTCATGTGGTGATAATACAGTGTAATACTATAGTAATAATAATAATAATATCCCTATATTATAATAGTAAACATTCGTCCTCTTTCATTCAAACAAATAAAACAAAAACAAGGTCATAAAAAAAGTTTAGATAGAGGAGATAGGAGAAATTTTAGAAAAGAATGTACACTGACCTAATGTATCGATGCTAGGCTAATAGGAATGTTATGCTTATTTTCATGTAACCAAATCAATAATGTTTCCATTTCAATAATTAATCCACTATGTTGCATAGTAATAACTGATACTTTCATTGGAACACTGCCTTTCGTGTTCCATTATTCTCACTTTATAATTGTCTCAGTATTCAAGCGACTGAAGCCTAATGCCTTCCCGGTGAATGACAGCGTCTGGCCTTTCTCTGAAGACTTAATTATTTCTACTTTCATTTCCATTGTAATCACCTTTCTCTTCATTGCAGGCTCCTCTGGACTTGCGGGGGACTTTTGCTTTGGAGGCAGGGTCATCAGGGCAAACACAGACTCACAAAATCGAATAAGAAAGTTAAGATGAAAGTGATGTTGTGCGTAAGCGACCATGTAGACAATGAAACTAGGTGCTAGCCTAAAGAAGCTGTGCCAGTGAACTGTTTACACCATGCAAGTTTGTTTACACGTGTGAAAGAAACTAGTTCTTGCATTATTAATTATTTAATTATAAATTATCCCTATAGGGAGCCTTGGGAGCCCATTCGTACGTAAGTAAGGAATGCCGTAAGTCATGTCATCCATAACTTGGGAACTGCCTGTATGTGAAAACATACCCACATAAGGACACGTCATTTTGAAATTCTAGAATACTGAGGACAAATAGAAGCTTCAGAAGACCTTCAGGAAGACACAGGTCACATGTAAGCATTGAGAATCAGAATAACTTTGGACTTCTTAGTAGCAGTTGTGGAATTTAGAAATTCATGAAGCAGTAAGTTCAAAATTATGATAGAAAATGATTTCCAGTGCAGTACCCTTTACCCATCGAAATTATCAAAGGCCTTAGAATTTACCTCCCATCCTTTCTTTTCCTGGAAGTGACTGAAATGGTCTTCACCAAAACAAGATAGTAAATGGAGAGCGCTAAGCCATGGGGTACAGAAATACCATTCCAGCACGTGACAGTGGAGGAGACCCCAGCAGTACACCAGGGCTGGAAGGCACCTTGGCCCTTTAAACTGTACGTAAGGATAGTTTGATTAAAGGTAAAAGTACAAAAAACTAGTAGGTGTTATGCATAATTTATTATATGGCAGAAGTAAAAATGGGATTCAGTAATGCTGTATATCTGTTTTATAATCTCCTGGGCAAGTTCTCTAATGCAGTTGGGCATCCCTGCCTTACTGGGAGACTTCACATTGCTTGCATCATGTGGGAAAAATAGGAGTTGTTAGGATCTTGGCCTGCTGTGTAGAGTTACTGCAGTTTCACGTTGTCTTCCCTTTGTCATCTTTTTTATTCCTTCTATATTTCTCCACCAGCCCTGTTAACAGAAAAAAAAACAAACATTGTAAAATAATTTAAAGTGGCTTATTCCGAGCTAGTATGAGTGACCACAGCCTGAAGATATGCAAACCCAAGAAGCCTTTAATAAGTGGTCTCAAGACAACTGGGTTAGAGTTTGGTTTTATACATTTTAGGGAAACAGGAACTACAGGTAAAACCATAAATCAATACATGGAAGGTATACGTTAATTCAGCCAGAAAAGGCGGGACATCTCAGAGCAGGGGCTTACAAGTCATAGGTGGATTTAGAGATTCTTCAATTGGCAAATGGTCAGGAGAGTTAAGCTTTGTCTAAAAATTTGTAGTCAGTAGGAAGGAATGCCTAAGTTAAGATAAGGAAGTCTGCTAATCATAGGTAAGCCACAATATACCAACTCAGAGTGATCTGCTAAGCAAATTGATGGCCTGCATGTGTGATTTAACCTTTGCCTTGCATGGCCTTAGACCTTGTTAATAATTTATTATCTTATTGGCACAAAGAGTCTTTTTGTCAGTGTTACAACCTTTGTTTTAACTTCAATGCTGTTCAGTTATTTTGTCTAAACTCTAAAAGGGAGAGGGATAATGAGGCGTGTCAGACCTCCCTTCCCTTCATGGCCAGCAACTTAGTTTTAGGATTTTTCTGGGGTCCTTTTGGCAAAGAGGGGGTCTTTTCTGTCAGTGAGGGCTTAGGATTTTACTTTTGGTTTGCAGCACCCATCAGTAAAAACACAAACCAACCCAGGCAATCTGATTGTGAATTTACATTTTCCCACTATTAATTGCTAATCCTTCACTAACATTAGGTAGATATTGAGTAGAAAATACAAATGGTTTTTCCTCTGCTCTCACCCCACAACAATCAACACAGACTATTCTTATGACCTGTGATCATCAAGAAGCGTGTGAGGATTTCTCCCTGCCAGGAACTAATCAGTTCTGCAGCAGACACCAGCAGGATGTCCTCTAATTCAGTTCCAGTACTGTCTACCTGGAGGTAGCATCAGATACCACAAGTTGAGGTCTCAGTCCCACAAGACCTTTCTGTGCCAATCACAAGCCCCAGGTTTTTTTTACTTTGCTGTGACTGACCAGCTATGAATTGGGGTTCCTATGACATCCTCCTCAGGTTGAACTAATTTTCTAGAGAAGCTCACAGAATTCAGGGAAACACTTGAGAATACTGGTTTCTCGTAAAGGACATTATAGTGGGTACAGATAACAACCAGATGGAAGAGATACACAGGGCAAGTTATGTGGGAAGGGGTGCTGAGTTTCCATGCCCTCCCTGGGCACGCCACCCTCCAGAACCTCCATGTGTTCGGTTATCCAGAAATTCTCTGAATCATGTCCTTTTGGGTTTTTATGGAGGCTTCATTACATAGTCATGACTGATTAAACCATTGGCCATTGGTGATCAACTTAACCTTAGACTGTCTCTCCTCCCAGGAGTTGGGGGGGTGTGGCTGACAGTCCCAGATCTTAAATCCTGCCTTGGTCTTTCCAGGGACCAGCCCCATCCTGATTCTGGGGCTGTCAGCTGCCAGTCAACTCATCAGCATAGAAAAGGACATCACTTTGCAGATTCCAGGGATATTAGGAATTGTAAGCCAGGAAGCTGGGAGGAAGACAATACATAATATTTCACAATTCACAGGAATAGCAGTTTGGGGTTGATATGGTAGGGGAGGGGAGAGAGAAGGAACTTCAGGTTTTATTAGGCACTAGATGTTAGGAGAAGTGGAAGAGAGGAATCAAGGGCAGTGCTGTGGTATAAAATAGAGAGATATGGGGTGAAGGAGTGCCGGTGCACTGGGGAGACAGTGGGGCTGGATTTCTGGGAGAAGCTAGGAGTACTTGGTGTTTTTCTACAGTGACTGGCCGCCTTTAAAATGGGAGACTGGAAAGCTTAGCTGAAACTTAGCTTCATGTTAATCTGTCAGCCTCTTACATTTGCTGTTTCAGGAGATCTGTCTGATTGCAGTAGTTGAGTTTGGCCAGCTTTCTTGATATGTAATGTAGAAGCTTTGTTGTTTGACTGCTTAAGATTTTCTCTGCATTTGGTTTTCACCTGTTTATTGCAAGGTTCCTAGGTGTGAGCTTTTTGCCTTTGTTCTCTTTGGGATTCATAGCACTTCCTGAATCTGGCTTGATGTTACTTGTTGGCTTTAGAAAATTGTTGGCTGTCCTTTTTTCAGATGTTGCTTCTGCCCCTTGTCAGTCACCTCATTTGGGGCCTTTGTGATCTATATGTTAGGCCTTTGCCCCAGGTCCCTATGTCTATTTCTTTTAAAATAATTTTTCCTTTTGTCCCCTTTTTTTATCCCTTCTATACTCCTCCCCCTAGCCCTGTTAACATAAAAAAACAAATTCTGTTAATAGTGCACTAGATTCTTCTTATGTGGTGACAGTCCCTGAGCTTGTGTCACTTGAGGCAGAGGAAACTGTGTCTGCAGTGGGGTGTTGGCAGTATTGCAGATGTAATGGTCTGCACTCCTCAATCTCCAGATGGCCCCACACAGGTGGGACTGTGGCTGGGATGGCAGTGCCTTGCTTGGCGATTTGCCTCCTCTGATTGTGGATCATGTGCCTATGATGCGGGGCCAGACAGGGGCAGGCCGAGGGGCCTGCGATGGGATCCCAGCTCTGCAGATGTATAGGCACCCAGTGCCCAGTCACTCTCTCCATCTCCCTAACGAGGTTCTACACATTCACCTTTGTGTGGGCTCACTCTGCTCTGCCTGTGTAATCTGTGTTAATGCAGCCCTGGTGGAGGAGCCCACACCTCTTTCGTGCTCTTCCAATGTCATGAGGATGTCCTGTCCCAGTGAAGTCTGCTCCCTGAGCCTGTGTCTTGTGCTGGGAAGATACACGGCACAGCTGAACAGGTTCAGCACTGTTGTGTAAAACAAGCAGGAAGGAAGCCGTGGCT
This sequence comes from Avahi laniger, assembly GCA_963575035.1. Lineage (NCBI taxonomy): Eukaryota > Metazoa > Chordata > Mammalia > Primates > Indriidae > Avahi > Avahi laniger. The sequence goes on from CAUYSK010114046.1 coordinate 60,588, forward strand.
GCGAGCCTCTGAGAGTAGGCTGTGTATCACTGTAGCCTGGCTTACCTGGAGCCCTGTGAGATGTATTTACCGCCTGGTCTGTGCAGTCTGTGTGGACTCCTGCCCTTTTTTTCTTACGCCGGAGTGAAGTGAGTGGCTCAGGGTACCTCGTGACGATGGCAGTGGCAGTGGCTGCCTGTTACAGTTCCCTGCAGGAGGAGCAGTCTAGTCCATGCATTTCAGATACACACTTTTACAATTAATACAATTTAAATGCTTCAAATTTTGAATTATTCTACTAGCAAACACTACCAACAGTTGAACCCTGACAGTTATTACATCATCCAGAATAAGCTGTTTTTTAATAACCAGCTAACCTCACCTGTCCCAGTGTTCGAATGACTCCGAACAATGCAGTCAGGTCTCACCTCCCAGCACTTCGTCCATGACTGATGCTAACTGATATCCCAGATGATGACTGGGGAGCCCTGCAAAGCTTCCTGGGGTCCCACCCTCCCAGTGGGGTTCTCTGGGTTGCCCACACAGTATTGTCATCAACAGTGGTATTGTTTTTGCAGGTTAGGATTCATCATGCGTTCAGAGGTGGACAAGACTGTGTGTTTGAGAGGGCCCATGGGAGAGGTTGACCCTGAGTTAGCTCCACAGGATGGGCAGGTTTTATAGGGTAGGGGCTCCTGATCCTTGAGTTTACGGCCGTGTGCTTAGAGTTAAGAGTGTGGCTGCAAATAGCTGATATTCACTGGCCACCAGGGCTTTACTTGACTCTGCTGGCCCCTCACAGCAGCAGTTGGAGATATTGAGGAAGGAGGGGCTCCATGGTTGGTGCACACAGGGCTGTGCTGATGGCCACTGTTCACCTCGAGGCTGTGCTCACTCTGCTGTGCCAGGTGCTGGGAAGGTTGATTTAGGACCACAGTTGGACAAATTAGAATCTGTGTAGAAGGTTAGACTTAAACAGGCAGCCATTATAAGATCTCAGGGAGCTGTGTAATGAAGTTGAGCTTTGAAGGGTAAATTTATCATTGAAATTTAAAGTGGGCAAAGAGATGGTGCCAGAAGCCACTAAAAGTTCTATTGACTTCATGCCTGCCTGCCTGCCTATGATTATTGAAAGAGAAGGAAGGAAAGAAAAATGATCCTAAGACTTGAGGTTAGCATTCCAAATGCCAGTGGCTTTCAGGATAGATAAAAGAGGAGCAGGTGGGACAGCTCTGTTGACTGGCTTCCTTTTATGTGTCCCTGTGGTAGTGGTTACAGCTGGGAGAGCCCAGCTGTGGGAGCTTGAAGGAGTCAACAGGGCCAGGATGGGCTGGAATATGAGGAAGGATGAGCTCATAAGGTCACGGAGTCCGCAGATGGTGAGTGGGGCCTGGGGCCCATGCCAGCACCAGGCATCAAGGCAGTGGGAGGAGCTATGGGAAGGGACTGAGCACCCCAAGGAGGTTGGAGTCCTGAGCAGTATGCAGAGAGGCTGCACCAAACCAAGGGTGATCAGGAAGCTGCAGTAGTCTATTAGGAGCATGAGCTTGAAGCAACCATTGCCTTGACTAGTGGACATTCTTGATGATCAAACCACTGTCACGGAGCAGTGGGGACATCTTTAAAAGGCTACACCTGAGCACAAGTGCTCTGGTTAGGCTTAACTTCATGAGCATGAAGGGCTTCTCTCAGTCTGAAGATATCTTTGTATTTGGTTTCTCTTTTAATTGTATGAGAAGTTTTGTTTTCTCCTCTCTGCATGTTTCTTCCCTCAGAATCATCTTGTTAAAACTGAGTATGTAGTACTTGTTTCATTTATCTTTTTTATTTCATGTGGAGAGGCAGCTTTTCCTGTTGCATGCTGATTCCAGATTGAAGTTAAGACTGAATGATCCAAAAAATTTTTTTTTCTCATAGCCTATGTTATGAAGGAGTACTTTAACCAAAGTATGATTTTAAAGTGAACTTGATGAAATTCATAATTACAAAGCATTTGCTTCATGTTAGAAGTAGCTGGTCTTTGAAATGCTGGGCTTTTCCTGAATTGGATATATAGTTCACCTCTTCAATGAAAAATAAGTAAAACATCATGATTGTGAAACATGCTTGATGGAGTATTATCTTCCCTCCTTTTTCTCTTTGATACCATTTTTAGTGCTCGGGCAAAGATTTGTGAGAAATACACCCAAGAGCTAAGAAAGTATCTGTGGCTCTTTCCCTGAGCACCTGGGCATGGCTTGAGTCCCCAACCTCCTGTCCAGGCTTTTGTGGCCTTCCCTATGTCCTTACCCCCCACCTAGGGCCCACCTGAGGAGATGATACTTTTGAGAGTGTGTTTTGCCAGTTGGTGGCAGTTTTGTTGACCTGTCTAGGTGGGACGGAAGCACCTTCTCACTGGAATGCACAGCACAGGACGTGGCTGATGGGCTCAGGTGCAGGACAGGCTCTGCTTTGCCACGTGGCTCGGCTCTCCATGGGCCTTGATTCCCTGATTCTAAGAGGACAAGCCACATGCTCGTTGGCACTTGTAGCCCCTGTGCATGCTCAGGCTGCCAGAGGCTCAGTGAAGATGTGTAGATGTGCTTCGAGGTTATAATCCAAGGTCAGGGGCAACAGTGATCACAGATGGCTCCAGCACAGCCGGAAGAGTCCCGAACGAACCAGGGGCCAAGTGGGGCTGTGGGCAAGTGAAGGAAAGTGGACACTGTGGTCTCTTCTGCAGTGCTGGTGGCACACACACTATAATCTTACAGGTATGCTTGAATTGTGCACTTACAGTGGGTGGATTTTAAGGTATGCAATTTATACTTCAGTAAAGACATTTTAGAAAGAGAAGCTAACTAGCATGTGACCAGATGGAGGAAAGGAGGGTGGGGAAAAACAGTGTCAGTACTTTGGAGGTGAGAAGTTCCAGGGGAGGCAGCGATGGTCTTGGCAGACCCAGGAGGGCAGACTCTTTCTGGGAGCTGGGAGAGGATGAGGACCAGGCCACAGCACACTGTAGAATCAAAGGGCTCAGAATCATGTGTCTGCTTCCCCAAAAGTGGTGGCCAAAATACAGAGGGTTGGTTATAGGCTACTTGAAAAGCAATTAGATCCTTAGGCCCTCTCCCTTACTCCTTGGCCTTGGGCTCTGGCCCAGGTGAGGCCTGAAGTCCCATGCCCAGAACTTTGGCAGCCAGGCCTTTCTCTCTGCAGCTTCTTGGGAGGAATCTAGTCATCCCAGGAAGAACCACAGATGCTTTCACCAGGGACCCCTGCAGGTGGCCCAGCTACAGTACACCGCCCAGGCCCCATCCATCTACCTTCACAGATTCAGAATCGAGCTTCTAATAGGAAAGACACAGACCAACATGCAGGAAACATAGACTGTTCAGGGAGAAGAACATCAAATATCACAGATGTGTTCAGGAATGAGAAGATGTTACACCTGTGAAACAAGACAGGATGTTATAAAGCGATATTCAGAGGACGGAAAAAATGCTTAGCCATTAAAGATGTGATGTTGGGAATAAAACTCAAGAGGGCTAGAAGACAAGTAGCGGGGCACAGCCTTGCCAGCAGAAGGGCAGAAAGATAGAGATGGGAAACGTGTCCTAGTCCATTGCTATTACTATAACAAAATGCCACAGATTGGGTAATACATAAATCATAGAAACTTATTTCTCACAGTTCTGGAGATGGGGAAGTCCGAGATCAAGGCAGATTTGGTGTCTGGTGAAGGCTGGCTCCTTGTATGGCACCTTCTCGCTATATCCTCACCTGATGGAAGAGTTGAATGGGCTGAGGTCCCAAGACCTAATCACCTCCTTAAGGGCCCTACCTCGTAATACCAGCACATTGAGTTTAAGGTTCCAGTGTATGAATTAGGGAGGGACACATACATTCTAACTACAGCAAATAGGAAATGAAAAGAAAGCAGAGTCTAGGAGCTCAGCATCCCAGTCACTGGAGTTCTAGAAACAAGACGGAGAAGACAGAGGGGCCATCATTCAGGTCACTGGGAGATGTCTGAAGCCAGCACAGTGGGCAAAAGCAGACTACCTCTGGTCCCCTTGGGGGCTACGGAGGTTGCAGTTGAGGGGCCTGGGGTCTTCTCAGCAGCCACATGGCAGGACAACTAGCAAGCTCTTTCAAAATTCTGACAAAATGATCCCCAACCAAGCCAAATAGTCCATCCACTATAAGATAGAATAAGGACATTTTCAGATAGGCATGGTTTCAAAAATTTACTTCCTGTCTACCCTTTTTCAGGAAAAAGGAAGAAGAAATGAGAGCCAGAAAGAAGTCCTCTCAGAAGTGGGGACCTCAAGCCTCACTTGGGCCAGAGCCCAATGCCAAGGAGTAAGGGAGAGGGTCTAAGGATCCAACCACTTTTCAAACAGCCTGCAACCAACCTTCTGTATTTTGGCCACCACTTTCGGGGAAGCTGGACTGTCCAGGACCACAGACACATCCTGAGAAGGGGCAGTCCATCTGGGATGGAGCCGTCTCTCCTGGGGCTGCCCACTGTAACCCCAGCCCCACAGAACTTGGCACAGGTCATGTGAGCTCAGGGGTGGGAAACGCAGAGCGGCCATGGCCTCCTGACTCCCCACTGCAGCCCTGCCCATGCTCCAACCTGGACAGCCTCTCCCAGGACTCCACGTTGCCTGGTCCACTGGCTTGTCTGGCCCTGCCACACACTTAGGGACGCTGAAGCCAGGCCATGGCCCAGAGACTGTTCAATTTGTATATTAATCACCTTCCATGTTTATTTGCAGTTAAACATTCTTTGCTTAGGCTACCCAACACCTCCCTGTCTGATTTCTCCCAAAGTGTTCACCCTGCAGGGGCTGTTGTGCCCTCCCTTTGTGAAGGCCAATGCCAGGGACTCCTATAGCCATGTCTCTGGGAGGTGGCACCAGCATGTGGTGCCTGAGTGAGTGAGTCCTAATGGAGAGGAAGGGGTGGCAGGGCCAAGTAGGAATGACGTTGGGGCTGGGAGCACTGGGCCACAGTGGTTGGTGAAACGCTCAGCTCCAGCCTGCATTCTCCATGGACAAATTGTTGTGTCCAGGCTTTCAGCACGTTGGTGGGAAGCCTGTGGGGTTCGCACCTGGGCTCGTCCCAGAGCAATGCCAGAGTGTTGCCAGGGGCTTGGCCTGCTGGGGCTGGAACTTGACCTCACTAGGCACATGTCTCTCAGTAAGAAGTGGTGTCTGGCCACAGTGTTTTGAAGTTTTTCAGCTAAAGTCAGTCCCCATTCCCCCATCATATATCCTCCCACCGACCTGTGTCCATGTTGCACCTGGGCTCACGGCTGTGTGGCTTGAGCAACCTTATCCTTTGCTGTGCCTCAGGACGAGCCCCAGCATGTCCCCGCTGCACTTCCCATGGTGCCATCCTCTCAGCACACAGGAGCTGTTATTTTCATAGCCTAAAAACAAACAGCTTTCGGTCCCCCAGCTGCCACCCGTGCCCCCTTCCCTCAGTGGCCTTCTCTGGGAGCCTGGCCCTGCTGCCCTCAGTCCCTCCTGGCTCTCTGGCGCCTGCCCCCACCCCAGCCAGGGTCTTTGCTCCCTCCCCATCTCTTGTCGCTTGGAGCGTCTTGGCCAGTACAGGTCTCACCCGGGGACCCTGAGCAGATGCGGCCATACCTGTCAACACTATCTCCTGGGGAGGCACACAAAGCTGCTGTTTGGTGGTCAAGCAAAGTGAAAGTTCATAGCGTTCAACCTGTTTTTCACAAATTTGTGTCCAAAACTTGTACCTCTTCCCTAACCACAGACCCCTGTGTCTGACCAGCTGCTGGACACTTGTGTGTGGGTAGCATGTGTCACCTGCTCTATACCCTGCTCCTGGAGGTCTTCCTCAACCTGCTGTAGCTCTACCTCTACCTGAGGCAGCCCCCGCTCAGTAGCAGGGTGAAATGGAAAACTCTTTATAGGAGACACCAAGAAGAGCAAGAGGCTGCCTTGAACTCAGGGTGTTTGTAATTCACGTAGCAGATGATACGCATATTCTGTGCACATTCTGAATGTACAGAGCCAGAAAGATCAGTAGAGAATGAGCTGACACCTGGAAGGGGGAACCGAAGCACTGCTAGCAAGCACATGGCAGGTGCTGAGTAGTAGTCATGGGGAGATACAAATTGAAATCACGTGACCCATCCAGCAGCAACAATGATGTTGTTTAATGATGCACAATATTGACAGGTTGTGGGGAAGTGGATTCTTAGATGCCATTGATGGGGGTTGAGCTCAGCACGGATACTGAGAAGAGAATTTGGCAACCTGAAGCAGTTGATTGTACGTTTTTTTTGTTTGTTTGTTTGTTTTTTGAGACAAAATCTCACTCCTTTGCCCGGGATAGAGTGCTGTGGCATCAGCGTAGCTCACAGCAACCTCTGACTCCTGGGCTCAAGCAATCCTCCTGCCTCAACCTCCCGAGTAGCTGGGACTACAGGGCATGCGCCACCATGCCCGGCTAATTTTACATATATATATATATTTTTAGTTGTCCAGCTAATTTCTTTCTATTTTTAGTAGAGACGGGATCTCTCTCTTGCTCAGGCTGGTCTCGAACTCCTGAGCTCAAACGATCCGCCCGCCTCGGCCTCCCAGAGTGCTAGGATTACAGGAGTAAGCCACCGTGCCCGGCCTAGAACATTTATTTTACAACCCAAAAGTGTGCCCACCAAAAAGAAAATAATACAGACCAATCTTCCTCACCTGCAAACATTGAGGCAAAATCCTAAATAAGATATTAGCGATAGAACCTAGCAACAAGTGAAGCCCATACCAGGAGGGAAAGAATGGTTCACTATTAGAAAGTATATAAATATACAGCGAAGTAAAAGGATATGTTTATATTCTCAAAATGCTGCAAAGAAATTTGACAACAATTCAACATTCATATTTTTATAGGTAATATTATCATTTCAATGATAGTAGTAATAAAACCACACTCAGAAGGTTTGCCGCAAAAAGTTCTACTTAGAAAATAATCATGGAAGAAATACTCAAATAAATCAATCTAGGAAGATGCCTCGAGACATGGGAAATGAGAATAATTAAATAATTATCTAAAGAACTAAAGAGCCGGGGCACGGTGGCTCACGCCTGTAATCCCAGCACTCAAGGAGGCGGAGGCAGGAGAATCTCTTGAGCTCAGGAATTCCAGACCAGTCTGAATAAGAGTGAGACCCTGTCTCTACTAAAATAGAAAAATTAGCCGGGCATGGTGGCACGTGCCTGTAGTCCCAGCTACTCGGGAGGCTGAGGCAGGAGAATCACTTGAGCCCAAGAGTTTGAGGTTGCTGTGAGCTAGGCTGACGCCACGGCACTCTAGCCCAGGCAACAGAGTGAGATTCCATCTCAGAAAAAAAAAATTGTCTATATTTGTTTTTGCGAATTCCTACCAAATCCACTCTAAATCAGACTTTCACCCAAATCACCCCAACAAAATTGCTCTCGTCAAGATAGCCATTCTAATAGTCAGTCTGCAGGTCTCTTATTTTATCTACCAGGAGCATTTGGCACAGTCGATCACTTCATTGTCCTGGAAATACATGTTTTCTTTCGGTTTCCAGGGCACCACATTTTTCTGGCTTTCTTCCTACCTCACTGGCTGCTACTTCTTGGCTGTTTTTTCCTAACTTTCCCCAACTTTAAATATTAGAGAAGACATTTTTTTCTTCCTATTTGCACTTTTTATTTATAGTTCTTTGGTGATTTCAGTCAATTTCATGACTTAAGTCCCATTTATATCCAAATCTACATGTTGATCCCTCCTAAATGTGTACCTCTAGCCTAGACCTCAACCCCAGCAAAGGTGAGTGGAGAAAATTGCTGTAATATGGCGGGGAAGAAATGGAATGCCCAATATGTGTATTTCCTCTCTAATAAGACAAGTACTTCATGTCGCTATGTTCCTTTGATCTTCCTCCCCCACATCCCGCTATGTTGACATTTTCTAGAATTTTAGTTTTGTGATATAATAGATTCAGTTCTATGATATTCTTTTTACTTTCTTTAGTATTTTATTTTACTTTATTTTATTTATTTTCGAGATGGAGTCTCACTCTGTCACCTGGACTCCCGAGTAGCTGGGACTACAGACATGCGCCACCATGCCTGGCTAAATTTTTCTATATATTTTTAGTTGTCCAGCTAATTTCTTTCTATTTTTAGTAGAAACGGGGTCTCACTCTTGCTCAGACTGGTCTCAAACTCCTGAGCTCAAGTGATCCTCCTGCCTCAGCCTCCCAGAGTGCTAGGATTACAGGCATGAGCAACCGCGCCCAGCCCGACAATTTTTAAAATAGATTTGGCTGTAAAGTGAAGCAAAGAGCTGAGCTGCTCCCCAAAAAAGTATTCTGTTCAATATCCATCCCAGACATGACCCTCAAGGATGATGGACAAGGAAGATCCTCCCAGAAAACAGAACCAAGGGCTGCTAGATTGACCAACTAAGGGCATTATTTCAATGCGAGGCAGGGTGTCTTTGGTATTTCTGCCTGGCACAATATTTGCTGTGAATCACTGGCTACTGAAGCCATTTCCCATCCCTCCTTTTTTAATGGGACTTTTCGTTATAGTTACACTCTTTCTTCTCTACTATTGTATATTGGATGTTTTAATGGTGGGTAATATTTTTTTCCCATAGATCATAGAACATCAAGGAACTATAACTGACTTGAGATCTAGATCTGCAATTAGGTACAGTAAATAGATGAGAAACTTTGGGGCATCTCTTTTTACAGAAGGAGGGAATATGTTTCATATAGTGCAAAAAGATTCAAGGGTTTACATGTGATGAACAGGATTTACAAAGAATGGACACCCAAAGGTGGAACCGTAGAGACACCTGAAATAAAATACTGAATAAAAATCTCTGTTGTTTTATAACTGAGAGTATAGCTACCAGTTGAAAACAGTAAGTGCTGAGTACCCCATAACCTAAAGAGAGCTGCCAGACACATCCCTCAGGATTGATTCAGAACTCACATAATTGGTCCTGTCAAACTGCTTGTATTAAAATAATGTAAGGCCATAAGGCAAGAACTGTGGTAAAACTTTGATTTCTATAGAAGTATAGACATATATATCTAAAAGTTAACCAGCCACTGTTTCCTAACTTGCCTTCCTGTAACTACTTACTGCTGTAACTGGTTATTACTTAAGTGTTACATATCCTTGACAAGTGCAAGATTTGTGACTTCCCCAATCACTTCTATAGATAGCGTAGCTATTGTAAAACCTAAGACTAGTCTTTGAGATATCTTTCAGACTGTGCATTTGGGGAGACCAACTGATGTCAATCAGACCAGTGGCCATGAATAGGAACTGACCCAACAGGTCCCATGACCCTCTACCCAGGAACTGTCTCAGCCAAGAAGACAATTTCTGCTTCCCAATCCAATGAGTTCATCCCCAGCCAATTAGCAGACCCAATTCTCCAGTCCTTTGTTCATCAAACTACCTTTAAAAACCTTAGTCCCAGAAATCTAGGGGAGATGGATTTGAGAAATTTCTCCCACCTCCTTGCTTGAAATATTAGACTGTTTCTCAGCTATAACTCCTGCTGTCTCAGTATATTGGCCTCCTCCCGGGCAGTGGGCAAGGGACCTAGTTGAGTGGTAACAATCCTACTCCCCGGAGTGTGCAAAGAACAGGAGTGTGAAGGAAAATGTAGGAACTTTATCAGGGATATGGGCTGTCATGTCTTCTCTCCACACTCAAGCAGGTAGCAATGGCTTGGTACCTGCCAGAAGGAAGAATGATGTCTCATTCCAAATCCAACACCTGCCTACACAGCCGACTTGTTGATCTGCCCTCTGTGCCTACTTGAACAGTGGGAAAAATTGGAGGGATAGAGTGGAGCAGAGAGCATGATGAGCAGCCTTTCACACTGATCAGTACGGAAAGGAGGCAAGAGTTTCCTATGTATCCAACGAATCCTGTGGCTTGAGCCACCTTGTTGGCATCCCATCAAAAAGGGGTGGTTGCACAACAAGGTGACTCCAAATGTGAGAAGATATCGGGTAGACTGCCAGGTATGGTTGTTGAGGGAGGTTGAATGAGAAAACTGCATGGTGGGGAGGCCCCCAGGGACTCCCAGGAACTTACATATGCACCCCTTCCTTGAGACAGCCATCATTTGGGCTCTTGCCACACAGAGGACATGACCAACTAGTCTTGGCCAGAGAAGCAGCTCCATCCTGGAGAAGATTATGAGAGTAATCAAATAAGGAGTGTTTATTTCTTTTCATTGATCCAGTTCCTCCTCCTGACCTAAACACACTGGGAGCAGCAGAGGACTAGAAGTAGGAAAGAGGAGGAAGAGAAAGTGAGTGCTAAATTTGGAAATGAAATTTTAAACTGGACTTAACTATAGGATATTCCTGAGATATCATTAAGGGGCCAGAAATGGAGCTTCCTTGGAGCATTTTTAAGGCAGCAATTAAAGGAAAATAAAACCATTTCATACTTAACGCCACCGAGTTCAGACTGTTAAGTATACTCACTAAATGCCGTTGGTTGCCTACTCAACAGGCGTAATCCCCTTTCTCCTTGTTGACAGCCGAGTTTATTCCCACATGCCCCCTCCTCCTGGCCATGTGTTTCAGGGAGGCAGGCCCCATCGAGGAATGAATCACAATCAGTCAAAGCCCATCAAAGAGGTCCCATTGCCCGTGCCAAAGACTGGTTACTGTGTCACACAAAGGCATGGGATGCGATTCTGGTTAATGAGACAGGAAGGAAGTTTGCAATGAAGACTTCTGAGAAAGGTTTCCCTTGATCTTAAAAGCAGGAAGGGAAGAGTCCTTTTTCTGCCTCTGGATATTGTAGGAGGTGATACCCGGAGGGGCAGCAGCTGGCTTGCTACCTGAAGGGAGGAAGCCAGAAGACAAGGCTCTTGAACAGAGAATAGCAGTGTGGAGAAATGGAAGGAATCATAGTTCTTGATTATTTCATTGAGCTGCTGAATTAACTAAGCCTATCTCCAGTGTTCTCGTGAGGCGAGATAATACCTCTTTTACTGTGTGAGCCTTCTGAATTGGACTGCCTGTTATTCGCAGGTAAGAGCATCCTACTGGAGGCTATCCAGGAAACTGAGTGCTCTGGGCTGCATTCGAAGCCTATGCTACAAAGCCACTACATCCTTAAACAAGGGCCCCAGTGTTAAACTCTCCTCCCCATCACTATGAAGGAATTTTTGGGAATACAAGTCCCCCTATCACATAGATGTGATCACGATGGGTCACAACCACAACTGTTTTGATTTTTTCTCACTTGTAGTCCTCTCTGTAGATTCACAAGTCATGTGATTTCTTCCAAATTTAAAATTCCAAAATGTTTTGACCCTTGGTCCTTCCCAAGAACAAACTCCATTCCTCCCACTGAACAATCTGCCATTTTTATTTCACCTCCCAATGTGCAAGTGGAAAGGACAGGTCCCTTGGCCTCCAGCGTGTCTAACCTCCAAGCACCGCTTCTCACATCTTACAGTTCTCATACTGGAAAATAACTCCACTGACCAGAGATGTTGACACAAAGCATCCAATCTGGGTATTGCTCATATAGTTTGAGAGGCGGTTCCTAAGGGCTTTACAAGGACAGGAGAAAAGCCTGCCTGGAGCCCCATGGGTGGGTGAAGGATCACAGGGCCTGCCCGGGACTGCAGCTTTCTGTGCAGTGGGCCCATCCAGCTCTCACACCCACAGCCACTCACACTCCTGACCTGGCTCACTGGTCCCTGTGTGGGACACTGAGCAGCCGGCCAATGTGAGCAACATTCTCAGGGCCCCATCTCCCAGACAGAGAGTATTTTCACAGACTGATCCACATCTGACTCAGATCTTCCTGCAGAGAAACTGGAGATGGCTGGAGTGGACGTGTTAGCAAGGCATCCTGACGAAGGGAAACAGGGACTCAGGAAGAACTGCTAGAACCTGACCAGGAACAAGAGGGAAGCTGCTCTCCCTGGCCACCTGCCCCAATGCCCCACCAAAGTGGACTCTTCCTGCAATTATCTCTCCCTGGCTGACTCTCTCCTGACCCCTTCATTCTCCTATCTCTAAGGTGGGCCCATTCCCTCTGGCTCTATTACCCACTGAGCTCCCCTGCCAATGGCCTTATTTTCCTACCTGTCCTAGTAACAGGCTTCCCTACTGCTCCTGGGGAGGAGATGACATCTGGGAAGTGTTTGGAGGCAGAAACATTGATTTCCCAGCATAGGCCATGAATGTGTGGGAAACAGCACAGAATGTGTGAAACGGAGTTCCCCTGGGAAGCCAAGGATTTATGACTGTTGTACGGTGAAGTTGACACAGCAATGCTTGGGGCAGATGGGCATTATGGGAAGAGTGTGGGAGTCAGAACCAAACAGCTCTGGGTTCAAATCCCACCCATGCCAGTTACTATTGTGAACTAAAATAAAGTCCTAAACCCCCTGCAGACTGAACGGACCCCCTCTCACCCAAGGGTACCCCAAAAAAGTCTTAAAACTGAGTTCCCAGCCATGACAAGATGGGAGGTCAGAGACACCTCATTATACCCCCTGCCTTGCTAATAGACATCAGGCTTTTTTCCTAAGGGCTAAACAAAAACCAATCTCCTGATCCAGACCAGTATTCCTTCCTGGTAAGAGACCACCAACCGTGGAGTAGTTTTAACCAGTCTCCGGAGTATGTGCTGAGAGGGTTTTCATGTCCTTGCTTCACCTTTTGACATCAGAGAGCTACCATTTCTGCACACAGACCCCATAAAAGGGCACAAAGCTTGATCGCCCATGCGCGTGTTCCTCCTTTCATAAATATGCATGACTCCTCCTATAGCTCATTTAATACTCATATTTGGCCATCCAGCTCAGTATAAATTCCTATTCCCATCGTCCCTGCCTCGGAGCCCTTATTCCTGGCTTCTGGCCGGGGCTCTGCTTTCCAGCCTGTCAGAATGCCCATCCGCAGTCTGCAACCCTTTATGAGAAACAAAGCTCTCCTTTCCAAATTTATGAACCTCACCATTTTCCAGTTGACATTGTTATGTAAATTTACTCACCCTCTCCAAGCCTCAATTGTCCCATCTGTCAGAGACTGTCCATATGACCCTGCAGATTATTATGAGAATTACACAGTCATGTGCCTGGCTCCAGGTCAGACCTGATGAAATGTTGGTCTCTTTTTTCCCTTTCTCCTCTCCAGCCCCCTCTGTCCCGGGGTAGCAGCCACGATGGTGATAAAACATACATGCCGCACACACACAGTCTAAACAACAGACTCTCTACTTCCCAAAATCCTTACCAGAAAAGAAGTTTGAACTTTTTGTTGTTGTTGTTGGAGACTGAGTCTCGCTCTCTTGCTCCAGCTAGAGTGTAGTGGCATCATCGTAGTTCACCCTCAAATTCCTGGGTTCAAGCTTCCTCTTGCCTCAGCCTCCCGAGTAGCTGGGACTAGAGGAGAGCTCCACCACACCCAGCTAATTTTTCTATTTTTTTTTTTTTTTTTTTTTTTTTGAGACAGAGTCTCACTCCGTTGCCCGGGCTAGAGTGAGTGCCGTGGCGTCAGCCTAGCTCACAGCAACCTCAAACTTCTGGGCTCAAGCGATCCTCCTGCCTCAGCCTCCCAAGTAGCTGGGACTACAGGCATGTGCCACTATGCCCGGCTAGTTTTTTCTGTATATTTTTAGTTGTCCGATTAATTTCTTTCTATTTTTAGTAGAGACGGGGTTTCGCTCTTGCTCAGGCTGGTCTCAAACTCCTGAGCTCGAGCAATCCTCCTGCCTCGGCCTCCCAGAGTGCTAGGATCACAGGGGTGAGCCACCGCGCCCAGTTGAACTTTTGCTTAGAAATCATTCTGCCCTGACAAACATTATAAAAGCTATCCATGGCCGGGTGTGGTGGCTCACGTCTGTAATCCTAGCACTCTGGGAGGCTGAGGCGGGTGGATCGCTCAAGGTCAGGAGTTTGAGACCAGTCTGAGCAAGAGCGAGACCCCATCTCTACTAAAAAATAGAAAGAAATGATCTGGACAACTAAGAATATATATATATGAAAAAATTAGCCGGGCATGGTGGCGCATACCTGTAGTCCCAGCTACTCGGGAGGCTGAGGCAGAAGGATTGTTTGAGCCCAGGAGTTTGAGGTTGCTGTGAGCTAGGCTGACGCCATGGCACTCTAGCCAGGGCAAGAAAGCGAGACTCTGTCTAAAAAAAAAAAAAAAAGCTATCCATGTAACAAAAACATTTGTTCTTCCTTAATATTTTGAAATAAAAATAATAATTTAATTTAAAAGAAGCCATTCTGTCAGCCTAGGGGAGTATTGTTCTCAACATCTCGGCATCAAAATTGTCCTAGATGCTGGTTTTAAAATGCAGATTCCTGAGCTAAATTCCAAACCTACAAAATGATGAGGAAAAGAGCCTAAAATAAACTCCTCAACTGATTATGAAGCTTGAGAACAACCAGCCTGATGCTGTTCTCCTTCTTGAAATGAAAATCTCTCTGCTTCTGGAAATGCTAAAAAAGAAAACAAAAAGAAAAAAGAAAATCTTCCAAGAAGTTTTCTACTCCTGATCCAAGAGGGTGTCAGGTCCTGGAACAGAAATCCAAGCAATCCCCGGAGGTCCATTTGGATGCTCCCTCTCCTTGCTGAGGAGGATAAGGCCCCGAAACGGGGAGGGGCTGGTCAAAGGCCACCCAGTGAGGGGGTGGCAGCTCCGAACCTTGGACGCAGATGTCCCGACTAAAAGCTTATGATGCTTAATGGGGAGCTAATAACAGGCTTTTTCAAGTTTACAAGACTCACTGAGGTTACATCAAGTGACAGAGGGAAGGAAGGAAGATCAGGAAGCCATCTCAGCAGGTCTCCTGGAGTGCTAGGCAGGGTACAGCCATGGCTGGGCTTTGAGAACTGTCATCTTGTCAGAGCTTCAGGCCCAGGGCCTCCCCAGGCATGAGTCTTTCCCTCTCCCTGCCTCCATTCTGGCCTGTCTCTGCTTCCTCTTCTCCTCGACTGTTTTTACATTTGTGAGTTTTCTTTCTCTGTTTTTCTGTCTCAGAATTCGCTGAGAGTGATGCAGGAGATGTCCCAGTGAAGGGAAGGAAGCCTAGTGAAGTTGCCAAGTGGGTTCTGGCCTTTGCACTGGAAAGAATTCGAGAGTGAGCCAACTAGTGACAGAAAGTTTACTGAGAGAAAGACAAATGTGAACTAAAATAAAATCTTAAGCCCCCAGCTGACTGAATGGACCCCCTCTCCACGAAGGGGACCCCAGAAATACCCCTAAAGCTGAGTTACTGGCCATAAGAAGGGAGGTCAGACATGCTTTGCCTTGCCCCCTTCCCTTCTTGGAGATGTAATTCCTGTCTCCCTGAAATCTATAAAACCATGCTGTAACCCAGCCACTGCTAGATCACTTGCTCGAGGCTTCTTGAGTGTGGCTCCAGGCCACAGTCACTCATACTTGGCTCAGAATAAACCTCTTTAAATTATTCACAGAGTTTGGGTTCTTTTCTGTTGACACAGACAACAGATCTTGCTCGACAGACAGGACAGGGGTTCTTTCCCAAACAGGAGGGGGACCCCTTATGGGGCAATGGTAATGTTCTATGTGTTCAAAAACTCCACTAGGGAACAGCCATACACGACCAGCATTGTCTTGTGGGCAGGCCATACAGGTTCATCATCAACTGCTGTCACAGAAAATAGCACGAAAGTTTGTAAGGCATCCAGCTTAGTAACTCATCCATCCTCAGGTGGCCCAGGCCAGCAACTTGCTAGCAACTTCCTTGCTCAGGGTGGTTAGGGCCCGTTATCCGCCAAAATGGCTGCACTCAGGCTCTCTTGACCTTCCTTTGCTGCCTTATCCCTGCATTAAGAGGGATCTCATTGGCCGTGTGAGGAACCATCCCACGTGGAGCACCAGAACCGGACAGGTCTCTCAGCCAGGCCTCCCCAGATGCCGCTGGTCTTCCTTGTGTCCAGCCTGTTGATGGTTACCTCTGAATAAAGCCCAGACTTTCTCACAAACAGGAGTGGTCAGGAGAGCAAGGTCATCTGGCTCAAAGTCTGTATCTTTGAGCAAAGAACCACTGTGACTTCTTTTCCCAGAAGGGAGTTATAGATGTGGCCCCTGTATCTGAACCCTTCCCTGAGCACACAGGATGAGACAGGGCCCTTGGAGGGACAGATCAGGAAGGGTGGGTATGGAGAGCCTCACTGCTTCTCATCCTAGTCTGAGGCTGGTCTGGAGCCTTGGGGGCCATATTTAACAAATAAATACACAACACTCAATTAAATGTGATTTCAGACATATTTGAGACATACCTATGTCTTATGCAATATTTGAGGCATACTAAAAAATTTTTGCCATTTATCTGAAATTCAAATTTAACTGGATGGCTTAAATTTTATCTGGCACCCTTACGTGAAAGAGCAGGGATCTGGTCTGTTTTGCTCACTGTTGGAGCTCCAGCACTCCAGCACTCCAGCACTATATACCATCATGCCTGGTATGTAGTAGACATTCAGTACCTTCTTGTTGAAGCATTTATTTGTCAAAGAAGGGCTCTCAGAGGTCACATGCACGCTAATGAGATACTTCACTGTACAAACATATCCCCCAGAGACCAGACTTGAAGAGGCAAACTGACTCATTCAACAAAGTCTGACTGGAGCACTTAGCAAGTATTAAGATTTATGCTAAATAAATTGTGATTCAGAGATAAATAAACTATGGCTCTGTCCTCAAAATGGTAATTGTCTAGTAACAGCAATAGATCCCAAAACAATTACAATAGAGTGTGTTAAGTGCTGGACAATAAAGGCCAAAATGACAGGGACTTGGAGTGACATTTAGGTTACCATATATCTCCAAAACTTGCTGCACGGCAGGCACTCAATAAATAATAGTAAAATGAAATAATGAAAAGATAGAGATATGAACAATATATCGTGGAATTGCAGGCAAGATGACTATCCAAGGGAGGAGGGACGATGAGAAGGTTGGGTTTGTTGCTGAATGCAGGTTCTGCTGCCTGCCACCTAAGAACCAAACACAAGAAGTAAGTGTTAGTTAAGAAAAGGTGGTTTACTCAAGAGTCAGCAGCCTGAGGAGATGGCATACTATTGTCTCAAAGACCACCTCATCTCCTCTGCTTACTGAGCGACCTATTAAGGGAAGAGGTAGAGGGGGTTGGTGGCAGAAAGCAGACTTTGTGCAAGTCATCATTGAAAGGATGGCCTTGCTAAAAAACTAACAGAAAATTAAACAGAAAAAAAGGAGAAAACTCACAACAAATAATTGCCCCTTTGAAGGGAAAGATCACAGCACAACTGCCCCTTTTTGATTAACCACCTGAGGCTTAACCCAGTGTCTTTAAGATTAACCACCTGCAGAGTTTTGCTTTTACCGCACTTGAAAAGAACTGAGCAGACAGAAGGAGTAGCGATGCTTTCCAAATTCTTGCCAGACCACATTCCGAGAACTCTGATAAGCCAGCCTCACAGAGGGAGAAAAAAAGGAAAAACAGATACAGCTGTTTCACAGCCATTTTCTGCTCTCTGCTATCTGCTATCAGCTGGCAGCAGTTTTTTTTTTCTTCTTTCTCTCTATCCCCGTAAAAACTCCCAAACTCCTTATCCTCACTACCAGCACTTCTCCTTTCTTTCTCATGTGCTGAGCACCTCCCTCCCTTTGGGAAGTAAAATAAACTTTCTTTCTTTAAAACTATCCCAGTCTTTGTGTCGAGAATTCTTTGTCATCCCACACTATGAGTTCCCACCCTAACAATCATGACTTGCTGCTGATTATCAGCAAACAATAGGGCATCTGGTGGATCTTGTTATCAATTTGTGGTTGGCCCATTCTGGACTCCTGATCTGTTTTTCCTCAAGGTCATTTTCTAATCTCATGCCTGGCAACTGTGTAAGCAAGCAGCAGGTTAATTCTACACTTTTAAGATAGAACAAGCTGAAAACATACTGGAAACAAATGGCTCCCCTTTAGCCTAGACTAGTGATACAGTCTAAATGGCCCTTGGGGTGCATTTATAGCTTCGCTCCAGGGAGGAGATGACATGTGGCCTGGATCATGGTGTAGGAACACACCAGGCAGACAGAGAGGAAAGAGCATTCCTGAAGAGGAACAGCATGAGCCGAGGTCTAACATTTTAGGGAGTAGGGAATACTCCACAGGGCTAAGAGATGAGGTTGGGACGATGTAGGGCCAAGGAGTTTGGACTTTATCCTATGGGTGATGGATAGTCATTAAAGACTTCTGAGTGGAGACGTGACATGAACTTGAGGTGATCCCTCCAGCATTAGCATGGAGAATGGAGTATAGTGGAGACACACTGGAGGCCAAAAGAGCAGTGAAAAGCTAAAATATTCTAGTCTGGAGAAGATGGAGGCCTCGACTTATGAATTATTATGTGTATTAGGAAATAAGCCTGCAGAGCTAAAAAGCCCTGTCCTTGTGAACTTGCTGTGAATGCCCTCATCTGTCCCCATCCTATTCCTAACTGCCCTGGGCTATGGGAGGGGAGGTTGCTGGTGAGAGGGGGAAATCAGGGAGGAAAGGAAGGTGGGAGGCAGTCCAACATAAACCTCCTTCACTGTACCCTCTCGCCTAAGGAGATGGCTATTCTGGAGCAAATGGAGGACAACTGTCAGCACCCTGGGGCTCTCCCCTCCTTCAGCAGGAGGGAAGGCCTCACGCTGGTTGGCACAGCCAACTGTGGCCTATAGATAGGACCCTACCCTCAGTGGAACCCCCACTTTCCCAGCAAGCCATGCTCCTTGCTGGAGGCTCAGTCTCAGGGTTCAGCAATCTTCTCCTTCCTCGAGATGATCCAAAAATAGAGGTTCCAGAGAGATCATCAAAACGTCCAGCTGGAGGAGGGCACAAAATCAACTAATTCAGTCCCTAGGCCCAGGGCCAGTACCCAAGGCCTGGGCACAACCCCCCATCTCCTTTCCCAGTGCCTCTTTGGGCATCCAACTGCTCCATCTTGCCCGCTTCTAGAGCCACTAGACCCTGGATGTGGAGTTATACTGGCCTAGGCTCAAATCCACCCATATATGTAATTTTGTGCAAGTCATCTCAGCTCTGTGAAGTTCAGTTTCTTTGTTTGATAAATAACCCATACCTCCCAACCACCATGATTAAATACGACACATAAACAAACTCAGGACAGTGCCTGGCACATAGCTGGAATTTCTGTAACCACCTCATTCCTTCATTCCCGAAGTGATGGGAAGTTTTATCTGGACCCTAGAGGACAGTCTGGCCCTTCATTGATTCATTCATCCAACTAACATTTTCTGTGCCCCTACTATGTGCCAGCTACTTGCTAGGTGCTGGAAAAACAATAGCAAGAAAAACAGATATAATCCCAGCCATCATGGACGTTTCATTCTTCTGGGGGAGAAAGATATCAATTAAATGACCACACAAATAAATGTAAAAGTATACTAGTAGTGAGTACCATTAAGGAGGAGAACTCACACCCAGGTAGTTATTCCAAGGATGTCTGGGGATGGAGCCTGGGGCTGGCATACCGTTGGCATGGCCTGGGCCAGGGGGAAGGCTGGGGCCACACTTTCCTGTTAAATTGTTTCCCAGAAACTCCAGTTCCCAAAAACAAATGTATTCGGAATTGGGAACTTGGGAGGGGAACTTGCGAAGGGAAACCTGGTATGCTCCCAGGTCCAATCCTGAACCAGTTTCCCCAGAGCCCATGCTTACCCCAAAATAAATAAAGTCCCTGCCAGGCAGCCTCCTCAGTACCTCTAAGCAGCCTCCCCCAGGAAAACTGGTCCTGCTACAGCTCCACTATGAAATTCTTCACTGTTCTGCTGGTGGCCAGCCTAGCCTCCACCTCTCCCGCCATCCTTAATGGTGAGTCTGGCCTCCTTCCCATTCCCCTTAGCCCCCTAAAGGTCATTGAGCCATCAGCTGGAGAGACCTCAGCTGGAGAGACCTCAGCCCCAGCAGGGCCCTTCCTTACTGCTTGTAATGTGCTATATGGAGAGGTGGAGAGATGCAGAACCAAAATTCACACCTGGAATGACTTAAGTATGGAGGCAGGGAATGAGGGCATATGACTCAAGGAATCCTGCAAGCTAGAAAGCCTTGGGCTAAAGCCAGGGGATCAAATTGGACCCAAACTAGGGCAGCCTATGGGTCAACAGAGATTCCAGTTAGATTCCAGCCTCTGGTGATGCTGGACAACCCAAGCAGAGTCACCGCCTTTCTCTGGACTTCCGTGTCTCCCTCTGCACAAAGAGGACAAGATATATACACACATTCATTCCATAGCTATTTATTGAGCATTTACGCTGTGCCAGACACATAGTTCCAGGCACATGGGATGAACTAACAGAATAGACAGAGACTCAGTCATCACTGAGATTGCATTTTAGGAGAAAGAACAGTGAACATATTATATAAATTACATGAAGTATTAGAAATGCTAAGGAAATCAAAGAGTGAAGTAAGAGAGATTGAGAATGCTGGGGCGGGAGGGGGTTACAGAGAAACAACTCGAATTAACCGTCTTGAGATTTCCGGAGCTTTAACCTCTTCTCTGTCAGAGCCAGATGATGAAATCCACTGGGAGACTCAGCCCACAGATGCTCATAAGTCTCAAGCTGGCATCTTTCAGAGTAAGTTGGTGGTGGTAAAAGATTTTCCAGTAAGTGATGAATTCTCCATCTGGGGAAGAAGCAGAGCTAAGGCAATCACTCCCGGTTTTGGACCTTAATCCTTCCTGCTGCACTAACTGGCCAAGATCTGGAGACCAGGAGCACTTGAACAGCACTTTATGGTGGGTAGTCATTGGAGATGGGAGTGGAGCCTACACCTCACATCCAAATGCTAGCAGGTGAAGGGTTTCAGCTCCCCCCCATGTTGGAGGTGTTCATCATTTCCAGTCTCCCCACCCTGACAGCCCCCCAAAAAATGTACGTTTCGGGGTTCTGCTTCATAGATTATCTGTAGACATGGGTTATTCATAGGCTGGCTGGTTTCTCCCAATTTACCTGGGAGAAGTTAGAGAAGGCAGATGCAAGCAATACCCGGAATTGAGAGGAAAAGAGTCAATGTTTATCAAACTCTTCCTATGCACCAGGCAATAGGACAGGTGTTTGCAAAGTTAATCTCTTTTAACTGGGGAGGTAGATTTGATGCGAGAAGTGGAATTCCTGATCAGTGGCATTCAAAATCGGGGATGTGCCTTTCGAGTGCTTACAGATTTGGATTCTTGCCTTTCCGGTGCTTATAGATCTGGATTCTGGTATGGGAACTCAATCCTACTTGTACGTTAATTAGGCAATGATTCTACCTTGACCCTCTCCACCTGCTAAGGGACATGATCTAGGGCAGGCTGGCTGCTTCTCACCGTGAGCTCTTTCTCTGCCCCTCACTGCCTCTATCTCCTCCATCCCAGATGCCCAGTTCACCGCTGGCAGCCAACCCAGGATGGACCATGTCTCCAATGAGGACTTTTCTAAGGAGAATTTCATCTCCAGAGAAGAGCTGATTTCCAAAGAGAATGTTGTAATAAAATCTACCAGAGAAAAGAGTCAAAAACCTGACCTGCTTCACCCCATGCCATAAGAGGACAGTTTCAGAAATGCTGAGCTGCAATCAGAAGAGATCACAGAACTCACTCCCACGGCTGGTATGAGCCCAAGGAAGGGGGAAGCCTCTGGGAAGATATGAAGCTACTTGGGTGGAAACAGGTAGGGTTAGAAATAGAAAGGAAGCTGTTGGGGGACAACAATTAAATGTAAATAGATTCAAATGATTCGTTGATTGCCAGCACTGTGGAAGGTTGTTGCTGGGGTGCAGGGGAGGCACGGGGTGGGAACCCGCTTAACTTGACATTTCTCTCCCCATATTGCCCAGCAACCATCTCAGAGGGAAAACTGGCCAAGTTCAGCCAGAAAATCAGGAAGAATCTGGACAAAGCAGCGAAAGGAATCATGAACTCTCGGGAAAGCCTAATCCCTAGTGCCAATGATGTCATGAGGCCCTAAGGAAGACTGTGCCTGAATCCCAGGCTGGGCAGTGGGCAGCCTACATCATCCACACTCCACTCATCCCAGTCCCAGTCCCTCAAATTCATGCATTAAAGCAGTGCATCCCGTGCCTGGCTCTGTGATAGGTTCGTTGGGCCCAGGAAGGGAGGCAGGATGCCCCACTCTACCAGGATTCTTCTCTGGTTTCCCTGTCCCTTTGAGTTTAAACCTCTCATCCTCCTCAGTGAGTCTCCACATCCCAAACATCCTTTGCTGCTGCCTTTCATGCTGCCCCACCTCATCAAGGCATTGCCTCTGGGCCACCTCCCCCGTATGCCAGTACCCCTGCAGCCTGCCCGCTGCCACTGCTATCTCCAAAGTCACAAATAACAACAAACACACATCTGTTTCTCAGTCCTGATGCTCTTTACTGTCTCTGTAGAATTGGACACAATCACCCCTTCTACAAACTTCTCCTCACTGACTATCCAGGACACTGCACTCTCCTGGTTCTCCAAGCTCCCTATTCCTTTCCCAGCACTCTATGCTCCCAGGGTCCCATCCTGCACCCTTGTCTTCCCTCCACCCCTCTTCCTCTAGGCCCCATCTGCCAAGACTCTGCTTCACCTCATGCTGAGTGACTCCTATCTCCCCACTCAACAAATGTCCACCAGGTACTTGCAATGCCAGACCCGTCTACCCGGTATGTGCTGGCCGCTCTCCTCCCAACACTGGCCAGTTTTCGCGGTAAAGGCATATGCAGCTCAGTGGGTAAAGACAAGCACAGGAAATGAAAGCCTCTCTGTCTTATAAACAAAGGGAGGCCTCTACCCAACGGCAGGTGGGATGGCAGGAAGCGAGCCATCTCTGATCTCTGGTGTCCTACCTCCAGGACATATCAAAACACATGCTCAGAAGATCAACAGAGCAACTGACCTACTGCAGTGCAGGGCTGGTGCTGTCCTGCACCAGGAACATCTGGAAGTATGTTCAGAGCTAAAGACAGATAAAATTCTCCTTCCTTCCTCTGCTGTCTTCTGGTATAGAAAGTTGCCACATGCCCACTTTCCCTAGTTTGCCCACCCTCCTCCCAGTAGAAGGACACACAACACAAAAAGCGTCTCCCGAACTAGACTGAAAGTTCTATTACGGGTCTTTCTTAACCTATAGCTTGAGACGAGACAAAAATTCTTGTCAAAATGACAGAGGAGGTATGGTAGGAGATTACTAAGTTCAGGAAGGAATTGGAGGGGACATTTTCTGAGAAAATTATATTAAAAGAATTGAGGTGCCCTGGAGACTAAGAAGCCCCAGACTTATCCTTCTGATGCTCTAGTTCAGACTAACAGAGAAAATGGCATGAGGGTCATTACCCAATGGGGATGAAAGTACCCACCTTACTAATGGCTGCACAGCTGCGCCAGAAACCCACACTGCAGGTAAGGTACAGGTTCTCACCACTCTTCTTCATATCCTCCTGGAGCCAGGGGGGTGGCCAGCTCACTTTTGGCCCCCATGGCCTCTGAATTGGGTTCATACAGGACACAAATTAACTCCAAGACCCTACCGTGCCCTAGACTCTATCTCCTCGCTCTGACGAGCTCAGTCATGTCGCTCAGCGTCACTCACTCGAGGGTTACAGCATAAGCACTACATAGCAGCATAAAATATCAAATAATTTAATACCAGCACCAAAACATACCCTACATTGGAACACAAATCCCCTCCTAATTTCAAAAATAGCAAAGAACAAAATTGAAATACACTCTCTTTTAAATAAATTAAAATTCAAGGAAATGAAAGTCCAAAATTTCTTCACTTCCCAGTTTCTTATTCTGCTCATTCTTAGCCAGAGGTCTCACTCCAAAGGAATCTAGGTATGTCCCTGTTCCTATTCATAGATATCCCTATTCCTAAAGATATCAATGTCCCACAACGTCAGTTCTCTATTTCCCCCAACTAGCTGCCGGGCTCTGGCTGGGCACCCACCTCTGAAGAAAAAAAAAAGAAAGAAAAACTTTGTGGCCTCTTGGGATGGACTGGAGAGAGTGGTTTTTTTTTTTTTTTTTGAGACAAAGTCTCACTATGTTGCCCGGGCTAGAGTGCGGTGGCGTCATCCTAGCTCACAGCAACCTCAAACTCCTGGGCTTAAGCAATCCTCCTGCCTCAGCCTCCCGAGTAGCTGGGACTACAGGCATGCGCCACCATGCCCGGCTAGTTTTTTCTATATATTTTTAGTTGTCCAATTAATTTCTTTCTACTTTTAGTAGAGACGGGGTCTCGCTCTTGCTCAGGCTGGTCTCGAACTCCTGAGCTCAAACAATTCGCCCACCTCGGCCTCCCAGAGAGCTAGGATTACAGGCGTGAGCCACCGCACCCTGCCAAGAGTGGTTTTTTATTGTTGTTTTTCCAGCTGTTTAGTAGAATAAGGTCTGGATTCTGGAAGGGAAAGGGCAGGTACACACCCTTGATAACTTTAGCTTCCCACAGTGGAGGTAGGGGCTAGGTACCTGGCCTGGCTGAGCCACATCTCCAACCTCCAAGGTGTGACCAGAGGAGGGAGTGTGGTGAGAACTCTCAAACCTCCCGAGGATGAGGAGGATGGAGAGCCACTGGCATGGGAAGTGCTCCCTTGGAGTCAGGGGAAAGGCTGGTATGTCTGGAGGTAGGGGACTGGCTGTATCCTGGTCTTTTTCCCCCTGAAATGTGGCTAGTTCCTCTAGCATCTCCAAAGTTGACTTAATCCATCCCCAAGTAACTCATAGGTCCCTCTTTTTCAAGGTCAGAATAACTAGAACACATGAAATACCATGGCACCAGCTCCACACCAGCAAAACTTAGAAACATAAGCATATTCTCAGACCCCAGGGCAATTATGTGCCCAGAACCTAGTGCATGGTTTTTTGTGCGGTTTTTTGTTTGTGTTTTTTTGCAGGGGAATGGTGGCAAAGAAACCTTTAACGCAGGTTCAAAGTGCAAGACATGTTGTGGAGGGCAGGTGCTCAGCGCAGCGCCTCGTGTATACGCAGCCCGTGGAGGTTCCCCAGCCATGCTTCTGCTGCTGCTTGCAAGCCTCTTCTCCTCTGTGCCCTCCTAAGCGTCACCGTCCGTGCGCAGCTCGCAGCAGCACAGGGGGCAGGAATCTGTCTTGCTCAGCCAGGGCAGAGTGCAGTTGAGATGGAAGAGGCAATGGCAAGGCACCTATGTCAGTGACAGTCTCCTCCTCCTCAAAGTCCAAAAGACACGCGGGGGCACTTGAGCTCTGCAGAAACCACGTTGCTAATGCCGGCATCGTGCCATGGCAGAGACTTCGTGGTATATGCAAGAAGACAGAAAGCTTTGACTTCATCTCACCAAGATGTTTTCAGTCTGTGCCAGCCCTTTAGAGTTCTCAGCCCATGAACTTAAACCTCAAGTGGGAGATATCTCTCATAGAAAGGTCAATTTTGGCATTAAGTTTACCTTTGGAGAGTGGGGGCGTGCATACTGTCTCTCTCTTCTCTCAAACTGGAGCATTTAAGATATTTCTGGCACCTTGTGATATTTAAAAATTTAAGCTTGATTTAATCATGCCACAATGTATACCAAATATATATCACAATATATCAAAACATCACATTGTATCCCATAAATGCATACAACTATTATTTACCAATAAAAATTAAAGTCTTCTTAAAGACATAGAATCTCTTTTAAAAACTCATGTTGTACACCTATAAAAAATTTATTAGGAAATTTAAAGTAGGCCAGGCTCAGTGGCTCACGCCTGTAATCCTAGTACTCTGGGAGGCCAAGGCGAGTGGATTGTTTGAGCTCAGAACTTCGAGATCAGCCTGAGCAAGAGCGAGACCCCATCTCTACTAAAAAAATAGAAAGAAATTATCTGGACAACTAAAAAAAAATATATACAAAAAATTAGCCGGGTATGGTAGCACATGTCTGTAGTCCCAGCTACTCGGGAGGCTGAGGCAGGAGGATCGCTTGAGCCCAGGAGTTTGAGGTTGCTGTGAGCCAAGCTAATGCCATGGCACTCACTCTAGCCAGGGCAACAGAGTGAGACTTTGTCTCAAAAAAAAAAAAAAAGAAAAGAAATTTAAAGTAATGTTTCTATTAGTACCAATTTAACTCAGAACTGATTAAATCTATTTCTTTTGTGCATGAATTCCCTTTTGAGTATATTTCATCTCGGTAACCGTGTGGTGTATTTCCT
>CAUYSK010114053.1:0-111458 GCA_963575035.1 Avahi laniger
AAAAATAGAAAGAAATGATCTGGACAACTAAAAATATATATATAGAAAAAATTAGCTGGGCATGGTGGCACATGCCTGTAGTCCCAGCTACTTGGGAGGCTGAGGCAGGAGGATAGCTTGAGCCCAGGAGTCTGAGGTTGCTGTGAGCTAGGCTGAAGCCACGGCACTCATTCTAGCCCGGGCAACAGAGTGAGACTCTGTCTCAAAAAAAAAAAAAAAAAAAAGAGCAGCAGAGGGATCCAGCAGGAGGGAAACAGAGGGGAAGGCCTGTCCCCACTCTCTGCCCTGGCTCTCCCAGCATTTCTGAGTTGGGGTTGGGCTTGGCAGCACTAAGGGAGTCTTAAAGGCTAAAGCTGCAAAGCTCTTGGAGCTCTTTGGGTGAAGTTTGAAGGAAGCCCATGCTCCAAGAATGTGGTCTACCTGTCCCCTACCTGTCCTCTTCCTGCTCCTGGCCCAGATGACCTGTGATGCCAGGCAACAGGCTGTGAGGTGGTGCCTGCTCCCTTGAGAGGACCTGCCCTCTTTATCTGAGTGCCCACGGGAGACCCCAGCCCCCTGCTCGGGCCCCTCTAGCCTCACCCTCAGTGCTGGCATCATCTACCAGGATGATCTCCTTCAGCAAGATGGCAGGGGTGGTGTGTAGGACACTGTACACTGTTCGCAGCAGCGTGGACCAGGCCTCGTTGTGGAACACAATGATGACGCTGGTGGTGGGCAGTGGGGGACAGCGCCGGAACTTCTGGTCCACACACCTGGAAGGATGAAAGTATGGACAAAGCTCTCCAGGGCCCTGGGAGTTCCAGGGTGGGGAGGGCTCTGTCCAAGGATCCCTCAAACCATCCTCTGCTCCTTTGAGCCACCTGCCTACATTCTCTGCTGCAGTCGGGAACAGCTGCTCCCTGTGCTCGTCTCCCCCTATATTTGCCACCCACTCTGAGGCTCTCCACAGGTTCTAGCCAAAGCACTCCAAAGTCCACCCCACCAGCTGTGATGCTGAGGCCCCCCCACTCCTTCTCTCATCTGCTCTCTGTTACCACGCTAGGAGTTCCCAGGGCTGACGCCCTCCCTCTGTAACATGTGTACTGCACAAAATGTAATCCAACCCAGAGCTCTCAGCGGGGAAGTAATAAAGGGCAACTTTGACATCTGAGAAAAGTGACTATGATTTCCACACTCAACGAGAGGAAAAGGCTCTTCCCTTTACAATTTACAGTGTCTCTCTCACCCATTTCCTCATTAACTCCCTGTAATCTGATGCTACTATCACAAACAATTTCCTATGACCTCTTTTTCTATCCTTATCCACTCCAAACATTCTGTGGCACTTGGCCATGCTGCCACCTTCTTGACACTCCATCTTGGGGTGGGGGTGGGAAAGTGTGAATCCTGGGTCTCAAGGAACCACGTGGCCTAACACCCTTTCTCGACCTCCTCTGCTGATAGTGGGATTTCTCGGGGACCCTCCAGAGAGCCTCCAACTTGTTCCACTGGCTGTCCTCATGCCCAACACCCTTCTCTGCTGAGAAGCTTCTGAGAACTCCAAGTGGCTTCTTGTCCCAGGGCTATAATACTTGGTCCAAGTCAGAGGAACCCAGGTTTACAGCTCTAAAGAATCATGAATTTGGGGATGAGGGCTGCCATGTGAGAAAAGGCCAAAAAGGGTATAACTCTCGATTTGGAAAAGACAAAGGCTAAGTGGGGAAGACACAATTTTTTTTTTTTTTTTTGAGACAGAGTCTCACTCTGTTGCCTGGGCTACAGTGCCATGGTGTCAGCCTAGCTCACAGCAACCTCAAACTCCTGGGCTCAAGCGATCCTCCTGCCTCAGCCTCCCGGGTACCTGGGACTATAGGCACGCACCACCTTGCCCAGGTAATTTTTTCTATTTTTAGTTGTTTGGCTAATTTCTTTCTATTTATAATAGAGACGAGGTCTCACTCTTGCTCAGGTTGGTCTCAAATTCCTGAGCTCATGCAATCCTCCCGCCTTGGCCTCCCAGAGTGCTAGGATTACAGGCGAGAGCCGCCGCACCAGGCCAAGACACAAAATTTTTAACTTCAGGACAGCAGGAACACAGCCATGGCTGCATTAGAATGAGGGGCTGCTTCTCAAAGATCTGGTACTGGTCTTGTTGTCTAAGACTGGGAATATAAACAGCTTCAAATAAAGGTTGAAATCAATTCATGGCCTTATGGGCCTTTACTGGAGGAAACCAGATGTGAGGGTATTCCTAACTTCCAGGGCTTCTGTCAGGAAATGTCCCCTCTCCCAAGAGCTCAGCATTAGAGTCCCACAGCCTCAGCAGAGGGCAAGGCCACCAAAACCACAGCCTGGTATCAGTTCCTCCCAGTCACCCCTGTGCCAGGTCCTGGTGCCAGGCCGCATTCCTTCTTTACCCTTCCACCTTCGTAATTGTGTTTCACTTTCACAGGTCTTCCTGGGCCTCTAGAGGGCTGGACTATCATGCTCCTGAACCCCAACCCCTGGGATCACTACAGTTAGTTTGGGAAAGAAGTGAGAGCTTAGAGGAAATTCTTGCCCATATTCTAAAATCTCCTTGAGCTCTTTTCCTGGCACTTGGCCTGTGGCCATGGCCATACCAGCCACTGCTTTGGCAAAGCCTTTACCTCCCCCCAGGACTCTGGGTGCTACTTACTCAGGGGGTCGGGTGTCTGGCCCCAGGGCCCTCTGTAGGGAGATCCGGTCACTGGCAAAGGCATTGAAGCAATGCTTCTTATAGCCCTCTTCCTTTTCCTGGGTCTCCAGGGGGGTCCACTTGCTCTTCTGAAATGCTTTCCCATCTGCCCCGGGTCCATTGGGGTCTTGTGGTGGCCGTTCCCAGAAAGGCTTCAGCTCAGCTGGGGTATAGAACCCGGGGAGGCAGGACTGGTTTGTGGAGACCAGAGTCTGCTGGGGTTCCGGAGCCCTGATTTGGAGCTTGGGCATTGAATCTCTAAGGTTGTTCACAGCCTCCAGCATGAGGTCCAGGACGTGATCCTTCTGGCTCACCAGGGACTTCAGCCACGGTTTCTCCGTGGCCTGCTCCCTGCTACTTACATCCCTCTGCAGGATGAAGAGGAAGAGCACAAAGGCGCTGCCCACCATGGCCAGGCGCAGGGGCATGCGGCGTCTGCGGAGGAGCCTCATCCTCTAGGACCAATGGAGACCCCAGCCAGGTCAGCTCCAGAATCCTGGGCCTGCCCCTAGAAATAGCCTGGTATGTTGTGGTGGCCACACGTTGGGGCCTCAGCCTGAGAAGGCAGGGGATGAGAGAGAGAAATGAGCCAAGACAGGGTTAGGGAGGGAGTTGGGATTTGGGGTTCGAGTCTAGGCTCTGTTGCTAATGGTGACATCACTGTAACAGTCACAACTTTCCTGTGTCTAGATTTCCTTTATCCACAAAATGAAGAGTCTAGATTCAGTGTTTCTTTCCTGCCCCAAGATTCTGACATTCAATAACCAAACACTGCAACACTATACAAAGATATTTAATTGTTATAATCACTTTGGGAAACAACTTGCCATTATCAAGCAAAATTTAAAATGAGCACACTCTGTGAGGCAGCAACTCCACTTTTAGTTTTGTATCTCTTTTAAACTCTGGTCCATGCAAACCAGGAGGCATACACAAGAATGTTCACAGCAGCACTGACTAAAATGGTAAAAACTGATAACAACCTACAAGTCCATCAGCGATAGAAGGAATGAATAAGATGCGAAACATCCATACCATGGAGTTCTCTACAGCAATGACAAAGAATGAACCATTTCTCCATGCAACAATGCAGATGTAATGTTGGGTGAAAAAAGCAAGTTGCAGAAAGGCACAGACAGTATGATTCCACTTATAGAAAATTTAAAAACACACTAAAAGTAAATATATTATCTATGAATACAAATATGTGATAAAGCTATAAAGAAAACTAAAGAATCAATATAATCAAAGTTTCTGAAGAAGGAGGAAAAGGTATAGGATTAGACACGGAGGACGGTGGACTTCGAGGTGCTTTTTCTTATATTGAATGGTGACTACTGGTGGTATTGTTATTCTTAATATCCTACACACATTTTAGAAATATTCTTCTTTATCTACTCATTTTTTTTTTTTTTTTTTTTTAGACAGAGTCTTGCTTTTGTTGCCCGGGCTAGATTGAGTGCCGTGGTATCAGCCTAGCTCACAGCAACCTCAGACTCCTGGGCTCAAGCGATCCTACTGCCTCAGCCTCCCAAGTAGCTGGGACTACAGGCATGCGCCACCATGCCCGGCTAATTTTTTCTATATATTTTTTAGTTGTCCAATTAATTTCTTTCTATTTTTAGTAGAGACAGGGTCTCGCTCTTGCTCAGGCTGGTTTCGAACTCCTGAGCTCAAACAATCCGCCTGCCTCGGCCTCCCAGAGTGCTAGGATTACAGGCGTGAGCCACCACGCCCGGCTAGAGCATATTAATTGGTGATAAAAAGTAATGAAAAAATGAAGGAGAAGGTAGCGCAGGATACAGAGGCTGGGAAATTTGGAGGGTGGTGAAGGAGGGCAGGTTGCAGTATTAACTAGGTGGTTGAGGAGACAATCTTAAGAAGGAAAAATTTAAGCAAACAGCTAAAGGAGATGAGGGTGTTAGTCCACTTCATATCTGGGAGAAGAGCATTCTAGACCTAGAATAGTTTTAGCCAAGATGCTAAAGTGTGTTCAACAAACACAAGTGTGGCCAGTGTGGCTGGAGCTGGGTGAGCAGGAGAAGAATAGGAGAGGATCCTCGTAGGCCAGTGTGAATCCTTTGACTTTTACTCTGAGTGACATGAAGAAAACTTGCAGAGTTTTGAGCAGATCTGGCTTGTATTTTTAAAGGAATCATTCTGGCTGCCCTAGTGCAACTAGACTGCAAGGGGTGGGGGCAAGATTAGAAGGAGGAGACAAGTGAGGAAGGATGCAATAACAACACTCCAGGCAACAAATGATGATGGTTAGTCTAATAATGGTAACTGTTGGGGTGGTGAGAAGATTCTCAGTATATTTAGAAATTTATATTGATTTCCTGATGAATTAGATGTAGAATGCCTAAAGGGAAGAAAAGGGACCACAGATACACCACAGCATTCACTTGAGCCAACAAGAAGTATGAAATTGCCATCAACTGAGATGGAGAAGGCTATGAGTAGACAAATTTGGGGGCAAAGATTAGAATTTCAGTTTGGAGCATGTTATGTTTGAGAAATCTACTAAACATTTAGATGGAGATGCTGAGTAGGCAATTGTATATATAAAGATTGTTTTGGGGTAAGAAGTCTTTGCTAAAGATATAAATTTGGAAGTAATCAGCATATAGGTAGTATTTAAATTCAGGGGACTGCATAAGATGGTAATAGGGAAGAAAAGAGGGCCAGGGATGGAGCACTGAGACATTCCATCCTTAAGAGATTGGAGAGAAGAGGAATTTGAGAAAACTGGGAAGTTGTCATGCATGAAGTAAGAGAAAACCAAGAGAGTCTTGAGTCCCAGAATATAGAGGAAGAAGTGTATGAAGGAGGCAGAGGTAATCAGCTGTGTTAAATGCTGCATACAGGTCGAGTATGATGAGGATCAAGGATTGAACACATTGTCACCCCTTTATGGTTTTTGCCTTTGGAGTTATACTTAGAAGGGCCTTTGATACTGCAAGAAGATATACATGATTACGTATCTTTTCTTTGGCTTCATTTGTTGTAATCAAATCTTTAATTCAACTGGACTTTATTTTTATTCAAGATACAAGATAGGAATCTATTTTTTATATGAACACATTTTTACCCATTCATTACATAACTCATTCTTTCCCTATCAGTACAAAATATTCAGCTGTGACACACACTGTTTTTACACTCTTGAGTCTTTCTCTGGAAATTCTATTCTGTGATAACAAGAGCTGATACTAAGTATTCTTAAATTGTGCTTTACCTGTATTATCCTATTTTGTCCTCATGATAATCCTATGAAATAATTTTTATAATTTAAAAAAAATGACACAACTTTTGCTTAGCAAGTTTTGGGCAGTTGCCCAACATCTCCTATTTGAAAGGTAGTAGAACTGGGATTTCAGTCTAGCTCATCTTGTTTCCTTCTATTGCTTCAGACTATTTATTTTGTGCAAGTGCTACACTTTTAATTAATGTGGTTTTATATTGATATTAGATTTTAGATCTGACATAGCGTAACCCCTTTATTAGACTTTTAATCAAATCCTTCTAGATTATTTGTGTGTACTTGTTTCATATAACTCAATTTAAACTAAATTTGTCCCAAAACCCATCCCCCAAATAGCCATCACATTAAGTAAGGAGATTAATTTAGAGAATTGACTTAATGATAATATTCAGTCATTCCATATAATAAATTGGTATATTTTTCCACTTATTAAGGTTATTGCTTACATAAAAATGAAATTTGGTTATTTTCTTTCTAAAAGAGGCCTATGAATTTAGATTTATTCCCTGTTTGAGAATCATTGCAATACATGATTCTGTTTCTCTTCCTAATTCGAACTATATGTTCCTTGTGTTCTACCAGTTTCTCCTCCATTCAGAAATTACAAATCTCCCCAAGGTTCATTTATTCATTAAATAGGATTATTTCTTCAAATATCTCAGAACATTCTTATATTTATTTGTGTATAAAACATTTAAATTTATTTATATTAAGTATAGGAATATCTTGAGCAATTTCTTGGGGAAAACCTTTCCTAACAGGATATGGAAAATATTTTTATGACATCAATTTCCTGAGGTAAAAAAAGTTGAGGTTTGAAGAGGATGCTTTGAGAATTAGGTTTCTTTTACTTTGATCTCACAGTAACTTCAGATAACTAAATAAAGCTCACATTTCTTAGTAAAATGTTTTCGGTTCAGTAAACGTTCCTAAAGGAAACATTTGCTTCAGTAACCAAAACCCACTGTCTTCGGTGGAGGGTCCACATTAAACGGATACTGCTTCTATTCTGTACGGAAAGAAAATGTTATTTGTTTTTCTACATAGACGTTTTGGAATACTTCCCCACAAGACTTTATAGATAACATACCCTAGAGTTACAAGTGTTAATACCTCTTCAGCTGTATGAAGCCCAACAGAGTTATTTTAAAAGAATATCCATAGCTGCATTGACTGAAAAAATATGAAATGTTGAAAAGAAGGGAAACTATTTTTGATTGCCAAGATATAGCTTCAACAGAGAGATGAAGAGCACTTCTTAAATTTTCCCCTCCTTCATTGTTGTCGCATTTTCTTTAAAAACCAGGATCCCCTAGAAAGACTGCCATCTGTGGTAAGCAGAAGAATTCTGGATTAGATTAGTAAGAACTGGTGGTTATAATGAAACCTTTCAAACTGTACTGAGCTAAAGTGAGTAAGAGCAATCAATATACACATGCATATTTGTAATTAACTTTCTGCTTATCCTTTAAATCTTCAGGCTTCCACACAATGAAGTAGGATTTTCTTTTTTCATTAAAAAAAAAAAAACATTAAATGTCTATAAATGAGTTTCTACATTGTAATGACCTGCTGTACTAATACAAAAATGAAAAAAATAAAATGGATGTAAAGGTAAATATAAAGAGAAAGGATAACGTTACATGAAGATCACTTGTGGTTACATAAATGAAAAAGGTAGAGTGGCAGGGAATTAGTAATTGCATGGTCAATGAAAATGGTTTGGGAAATTTATTAAACCTGCCCAGAATTTTATTTAAGACCCCATAATTCAAATAAATCATACCCCATACTTTCAGATACATCCCAGCACATACTATAGTGAAAACAAAGAAGCAGCACCAAAATATAAGCATAAAGTAAGGAAAAGTGTGCATTTTAAATGTGTTTTATTTTTTTTATTATTTATTTATTTATTGCCTCGGCTAGAGTGTGGTGCTGTCAGCTTAGCTCACTGTATCTTCAGACTCCTGGGCTCAAGCAATCCTCTTGCTGCGGTCTCCCGAGTAGCTAAGACTACAGGCATGCCTCACCATGCCCGGCTAATTTTTTCTATTTTTATTTGTCCGGCTAATTTCTTTCTATTTTTAGTAGAGACAGGGGTCTCACTGTTGCTGAGGCTGGTCTCGAACTCCTAACCTCAAGCAATCTTCCTGCCTTAGCCTCCCTGAGTGCTAGGATTACAGTGATCCACCATGCCCAGCCTATATATGTTTTAAATGTTGTGGTTAAGAACAATAGGGCCAGCAAAATGGTTCTTGTTAGATGCTAAACTGACAGTTAAGGCTCCCATAAAGAGAGTGGAAATACTGGCAAAGGGCTTTCCTGTTGTATAGTACATGATCCACGTGTGAAGCCCAAGTCCTGGTGAGAATGGCCCCTGTCTCCATCAACATGGTCTCTGCAGCTGCAAACTGATGACTGAGTGATGAGAAATTCCTTTCAACTTGACTTGGTTTAAGATCAGAAACACTGAAAGCTATGGATAGTTCAATTCATTATCAGGTTATAGGCAAAAAGACACCAATTAAGGTGCACAAGGACAGGAGGAGCCATAGTCTTCCTCTTTTTGAATTTAGGTAGAAAGGGACTACTAGTGGATAAATTTCTAGAGGAAGATTTCTCACTTAACATGGTTACTGTATCTATTTATCATGAAATTAATTGACATGAAATTTTCAGTCAGTACAGTTCCATGTGAGAATAATCTGAATAAAAATCAGTTCAGTAATAATTAGTTGAAAAAGATATTTGCAAAGTTTGACTCCACATAGGACAAGGAGACTGCAATGGTCTTCATTAATGATTTGAGTGTTTTGCTATATTATAGAAAAAATAAACATATATGTAAAGTGTTTAGACATCTATGTGATTACTGATCCTTATCCATGTGTGTTTTTAGTTTTTTCTAAATATTTTCATCTTTAAGAACTAGTTTTGGGGTTATATTCAATATTTTGGTAATAAATTTTTAATTATTTTTAAAACATATATTTGTTCCTTTATAATCCATTCACTCAAAGAAATTGCTTCTGTATAAATGCGTAAGATTTCTCTCTATTGTGTCTGACAGATCAAACTCATAAGCTCATTCATATATACTATTTTATTCATTCTTTCACTTCTCTTTTCCAGTTTAAAATGTATGTGAAAATTCAGCTACATTTCTTTCCAACTTGTATAAGGACTTTCTTTATTACTTTTCTGTGAAACTTTGAGTTCCTTCATGAGCTGCTTTACATATAATATCTTATTTTTGATGTCATAGGGAGAGATGAGAGATGAAAGGAATGAAAGATGGCACAACATTACGGATGTAGCAGAGATTAAAACATAATAAGAGATTATTATGAAAAGGTTATGCCGATATATTTGAAAACCTAGATGAAAAATAAAAGTCATAAAATGGTACAGATTATCAGAAATGGAAAAGAAGAAATAGAACTTCATCAAATCAGTAGTTTACATATTTTTCCACAATGAAAACATCAAGCCCAGATGCTTTATAGGTGAGTTATATTGAGTGTAAAAGAAGCAGCTAATTCAATATTACACAAACATTTTGAGGGAATTTTGAAATACAGACTCCACCCCATTTTATTTTACAAGTAGTCTACTCTTGGTCTCCAAATCAGATAAGGACAGTATATGAAAGGAAAATTATGGCTAAACTCACTCATAAACATTGATGCCAAATCTTAAACAAAATATTAGTAAACCAAGTCTAGTAATGTATAAAAAAGATAACATATCACAAATAAGTTTGTTTTATTCCAGGAATTCAAGTTTAGTTCAACATTAGAAAATTTATTAGAAATCACCACTTTAACAGATTAAAAGGGAAAAGATATGATTATCTCAATGGCTGTATAATGTATATAAACCATATCTTACTTACTTATGTATTCTGCCATCATGGGACACTTAGGTGTCCAGGTTTTCTAACTAGTCAATTTTTGTGTGTGGTTTTTTTTTTTTTTTTTTGGCCCATAACTTAAAAGCAAGGCTTACACACTAGGGGAACAAATTTGTAAGTTGCTTCAGGAACAGCTGTTGCTGTAGAGGCCCCAGTGTGATGTTAGATGCAGTCATTCTGAGTTCCACTGTTATCCTCCTCCCTATTCATTTCCTGAGTCCAGTATAACCTCGATCACAAATCCTACAAGGATATTACAAGAAGGAAAAAATCACAGCCAAATTTATTTCACTGCATCCTAAACAAAATCCTTCAAGTCGAATCCAGTGACATATAAAAAGACTAATCCGTTTCAACCAAATTCGAGTTATCCCAGAAATTCTAGTTAAACATTCAAAATCAATCAATGGAATTATCACATTAATAAAATAAAGAAGAAAAATCTTGTGATCATCTCAAATAATGTAGAAAATTATTTCACATGCTTAATAAAGGAGTAAGTTCTAGCAAGTACAATAAGGAAAGGAAATGAACTCTAAGGAGAACATATTGGAAAGGATGAAATAAAATTATCATTATTTCATATATCATAGTTGTATATTCAAAATCCCAAAAGAACTTATAGGTAAAGCATTAAAATCAACAAACAAATTTAGCAAAGTTGAAGACCATAAGCACAGCATATAGAAATCACCAGTGTGCTTGTGTGTGTGTGTGTATATGTAACTAATATTTATTCATTACAAAATGAAATAAATTTTCAGTTGCAATATCATTAAATATCAAATAATAAGGCATAAATTTAACAATAGGCATATGATATTGCTTTAAACATATGGAGAGAAATTATTAAAAATTTAAATAAGTGAATAGATGAAATAAATTTCTGCTTGGAAGACTTAATATTGAACAAATGTCAGTTTTCACCAAATTAATTCATAGATGCAATGCAAACTCAATAAAATCCCCAGCAAGTTTGTATGTGTGTGTGTGTGTGTGTGTGTGTGTGTGTAAATCGATAAGTAGATTCTAAAATTGATTTGGAAATGCAAATCTAAAATAGCCAAGGCAATGTAAAAGAGGATTTTCAAATCTAGGGAACTTATCAGATAGCAAATCTAACTACAAAGCTTAAATAAATAAGACAGCACAGTAACAGTTCAAGAATATACATATACACCAAAATGACAACATAGAGAGCTGAGAGACTCAAACATATGCAGTCATCTGATTTGTGATAAAAGCATCACTACAACTCAGTGAAAAAAGCATGATCTTTTTGATAAATGATACTAGTTCAATTTGATATCCATATAGAAAATAAAAATCTTAATCCTTACTTCACACTGTACACAAATCAATTCCTGGTAGATTCTAAGTATAAATATGAAATTAACATGAGAGAAATATTTTGCATAAGCAGAGTTTATTACATAATACATGAAAAGGGTTAACAAGATAGAAAAAGATAAATAGACTATATATTAAAATTAGGATTTTATGTCAAAAAAATATATTATGAATCTCTAGGTTAGCTCTTAATGTAAAGAACTTAGAAACCATCATGTTCATCCTTAAAACACAATAAAGCTTGACAAATGGAAAATAAATGACTTTTCTTGGACCCATCAGAAAACTGAGGCCGAAGGGCAAACTTCCACCCCTAAATCTGGAGAAACAAGCAAACCCCGAGATACACACCAGAAATCTCCTTAAATGGTAATTTTGACTAATTGCTGGGGGCTGAGTGTGGATGAGCATCAAAGTGAAAAACACTCGGTGCCAGAATTAAGAGAGTCACCACAATTTCATAAGTCTCACCACCTCTCAGGTTCTAAAAGGGAGGATTGGACAAGGATCTTTCGGTGACTCTGGCAAGGAGAGAGGATAAATAATCAATGTGAAATATTACCAGAGCATTTTCCATGACAAAGGCCTGCTCTCTAGTGAAAAAAAGACCTTCCTAGAGCCTTATCCCAGGTGAGGAAAGGGCATTCATCCCACTTCAGTCCCCATTTCCTGTCTCACCAAAGGGGTAAAAAAAAATCAATACTACTGCAGAAACTCTTGTGAAAATCAGTGCTCAAGACACAAAGGCCCACTTTTACATCTGAAATTCAATCACAAGATTATAGACCGCTTCCTTCTTCCACACCTTATCACCACACCAGTAGGGATCCCGTATAATAATAGTGGATTACAGCAGAAAGAGCTGCAAGAAGCAAACGCTGATAAGGAAGACTTGGGGAAGCCCACCATAAAGAAGAAAGACAGAGAGAAAAATAGTAGAGAAATTTGAAGCCTCTGGCAGTTACAGCTACAACAAACGTTAAACATAGCCAAACTCCTAGCCAGGTAAACATACATTTTCGACACTTACAGCCTTTATATTTAGTTCTTATCATCAGATACAATGCATCTGGCTTTCAACAAAAAAAATCACAAGGCAGAGAAAACTCCAAGAAAAAGTATAGACTAAAGAAACAAAGCAACCGTCAGAATCAGACTCAGATATGACACAGGCATTAGAACAATGATCAAGGGAATTTAAAGTAACTATGAGTAATATGTTAAGGGCTTTAATGAAAGAAGTAGACAACATACAAAAAAGAGATGAAAATATAAACATAGAGATGGAAACTCTAAAAAAGCTTTGAAAGGAAATGCTAGAAATAACCAAAAAAATACTATAACAAAAATGAAAAATTTCTTTGATAGGCTTATTAGTAGACCACACATGACTAAGGAGAGAATTACAGAACTAAAAGGGATGTCAATAGAAACTTCGCAAAACTAAAATGCAAAGAAGAAAAACTAATGAAAAGAATTAGGCCACATTATCCAAGAACTGTGGGATGATTTTAAAAGGTCTGATAAAGGTCCATTTCCTATGTGTAATTGAAATACCAAACGGAGAAGAGAGAGAGAACACAGTAGAAGAAATATCTGAAGCAATAATATTTGAGGATCTTCCAAAATTAATGATAGTCATCAAACCATTGAGCTGGGAAGCTCAAGAATGTCAAATAGGTTAAATATCAAAATATCTGCACTTAGGAATACCATATTCAAGCTGCAGAAAACCAAAGACAAAGAATTTTGAAAGAAGCCAGAGGAAAATAAACTCCATACCTACTGATAAACAAGGGCAACAATTACATTGGACTTTCCATCAGAAACCACAGAAACAACTGGAGAGTGGAGTGTAATATTCTAAGTGCTGAAACAGAAAGCTCAACCAATCTAGAATTCTATGTTCAATTAAATAACCCTTCAAAAGTGAAGGAGAAACAAAGAATTTCTCAAGCAAAAATTAAAGGATTTGATCACCAGCAAATCTGCCCTAACTAGAAATGTTAAAAAAATATTCTCCACAGAGAAGGAAATTTACATATGTCAGAAAATGAGATCTACATAAAGACAGACATCAGAGATGAAATAAATGAAGGTAAAATACAATCTTTTAGTTATTCATAATTTAATCTAATAACTGTTTAAAATAATAATAGTAACAAGGTACAGAGTGACTTTAGCACATGGGTAACTGAAACAATAATAGCAATATTATGAGAGATGGGAGGGATGAATTGTGAATTGTTATAAGGTTCTGGAGCTACACATGAAATGGTATCATATTTTCTGAAGATGAAATTTAGGTTAGATAAAAAGATATATTGGAAACTCTAAAGAAATCACTAAAAATTTTAGAAGGAAGTGTGAATATCTGCTAAGAGAAGAGATGCAAATGAATCATATAAAATGTTTAATTAAAACCAGAGAAGGCAGAAAAAGTGAGAGAGAAAAAAGAAATGCAGTGACTAGAGTACATTTACAAACATGGTGGATTTTAATCCACCTGTTATCCAACTATAAGAATTTTAAATGTAAATGGTCTGAACAGACTAGTTTGAAGACAGAGGTTGTCAGAGTGGTTGAAAAGCAAGATCCAACTATTTGTGGTCTACAAATGCAAATGCACTGTAAATTATGCTCAGGTATGTTAAAAGTTAAGGAATAGAAAAGAAAATACATGCCAACACTAATCAAATGAAAGCTAGGTAGCAAAATTCATTTTAGACAAAGAAGACTTTAAAACAGGGAAAAACGTCAGGGATAAGTACAGCCATTACACGATGATAAAGGAGTTAATTATCCAAGAAGAAATTACCATTGTAAATGTGTGTGAATCTAACAATACAGCATCACAATTCTTGAAGCAAAACTGATAGAACTGAAATAAGAAATAGGAAAATTCACTATTATAGATGGAGACTTCAACATATTTCTTTTGATAATTGAGAAATCAAGCAAGCAGATAATCAGTGAGGATATAGTTGATCTGAACAGCACTATTATTTTAATTGGCATTTGTAAAATTCTCCATTCAATGAAAGCAGAATACATATTAATGCCAAATGTTAATAATAAGAGAAGTTGAATGTGGGTATATGGTAACTCTATATTTTCTTCATAAGTTTTCTGCAAATCTAAAACTTTTCTAAAATAAAAAGTTTATTAAAACAAAAAGATACATTATGAAATTGAAAAAACAAGCCACAATATGGGGAAAGATATTTGCAATTAATATATTAATATCTGACAAAGGAAAGGTACACAGAATACGTATAGAACTCCTGCTAATCTGTGAAAAAACAAATACTCAGTGGAAAAAAGGAAAAATGACTTGAAGAGACACTTTACAAAAAAGGTTGAATTTCAAAAACATGTTGAATGAGGAATAGACATGATAATGTATGTATTATTTGAGTACATTTATAGAACATTCAGAAACGTACAGAACTCTAATCCATAGTGCTGGGTATTAAGATAGGAGTAGGATAACGTGGGAGAGGGCATGAGAGGAGCTTCTCATGCTGATAATGTTCTATTTCTGTTCCGGGTGGTGTTTTCACTTTGTAAACATTCATTGATCTATACACTTAGGATTTGTGTTCTTCTCTACATATGTGTTATAAATTTCAGAGCTTATTTAAAAAAACTGAAAGAAAGAAAAAAATGCAGTAGAAAAATGGCCAAAGGACTACATCAGATATTATGCAGAAAGGGAACACAAAGGACACATAACCGAAATATGTTCAGTGGGGTTATTATCAGAAAAATGCAAATTTATGAGATTCTGTTTTACACCTGGTATATTGTTGAAAATTTGAAAGTCAGAAAATATTCTGAATTGGTAAAGATGTAGATTTACAGAAAATCTCACATACTGCTGATAAGAATATAAGTTGATATAACCACTTTTGAATAAGTTTGGCTCTTTATAGTAATTTGGAGCATGTGCATACCCTACGACCCAGCAATTTATTCCTTGGTATATACCTAGAAAATCTCTTGTACATGTGAAGCAGGAGAAATGGAAAAACAGTTTGTAGCAGAATTGTTCGTAATAATAAAAATTGAAAGTTCAATTTTTCATCTCAAATGAATTGGATTAAAGCGTGGCATTTTCACACAAAGAAATACTATCTAGCCATGACAAGGAATAACTAGAGCTGTGTGCAATGACACAGATTGATCTCAAAACCCTAAGAATGGTAGAGTAAAATAAGTTACTGAAGAATACATAAAAGTAATATTCCAGGTATGTAAAGTTCAAAACCAAACAAAGTTAGCAATCATATTATATTATAACACTTAAAGAAAAGAGAATGGTTTGCAGAATTTTCTGGGGAAGAGGAGTCATGTAATCAAAGAGCTTACAGGGGAATTATAAAATACTGGTAATGCTCTATTTCTTAAACTGTGTGGTGAATAGAAGTATTTTCATTTTACTGTATTGTGTTTTAAACTGTATGTCTTCTTTAAATATACTTTTTACATTATCAGTAGCAGAAATTTAAAAGTTAAAAAGAAAAATCTATGTTATTATAACCACTTTTGGACTTTTGGCTACGATTGCCTGAACCAAAGCTATCAACTAAAATTTAAAAATACATTGTGTTAAGTCCTAAAGTTATTTTAGAATGTGTCCATCTGATATCTTTCAGATCACGGTCATTTGAGAACAGAGTGAAGAGACCGATAGGGTAAATCACCAGGACTTGTTTACACAACAAAAAATGTGGCTGGTAAAATATTCTCTAGTGATGTTTCTGAAACCGGAGACCGGAAACATACAGTGGAAATGAGAGCCTTTACTATTCTTGTGCCAACACAAACAACGATTATAGCTCCATGTGAGAAGAGTTGTAAGAAATACTGCTGGGCTTCGGTGGTTCAACCAAGTCAGCAGATTTCTGTAACCCTGGAAGACTGGACCCCAAAACTTTACAGTTGTCAGCAAGGAATGGCTCTTAGACATTAAACTGATCCCTGATAAAACAACCCCAGGGTCATGAGAAGGCTACTCTGCCAATTTCATTTCACTATGGGATCCACTGACATCTGGCTCAGCTGCGGAAGCTGGAAAACGTCTTTAAAATTCTCTTGATAGTAAAAATGGACATGTGGAAAACATTCTAATCTGTTAATCTTTGGTGCTCCTGAAAAAGGGACATTTGGCTTTATACTTCATGATGATAAATATGAAACCTCCAGATCTAGTTGTAAATAACTTAATGGCATTTGAATAAAGAATAGAATTTTCATTTCCCAAATGTGCCAAAAGATGAATATGCACCTGCATCAACCCCATGACATAATAAGCCCCCTGGATTTGTTGTTTACACTTGGGTTTTGTAATTTGTCCATCTTTACACTGGTTCCATTTGGCCAGTGAACATTACTGAACAGTAGCAAGTAATATCTTCTCTTCCTTGCTCTCCTCTCTCCTCTCTCTGCTTCCCTCCCTTCCTTCCTCCCTCCTTTACATTGTGTTACATATTTCAAATAATCAAGGAAATCAAATGCACATAGAACTATTATTATAAATGGCTGGCTGGTTTCAAAGATCTACGTATTGTAGAAGCTGTCTCTATCTTGTAGGCATATAGGACAGAAGTAAAATATACCGATGATTTAGACTTCTTGTTATTCCTCATTTCAGCTTCCACGCTGAGTCAGTCTGCCTATCGCTCCCCACTTCATGTCACAAGGTATCTTGTAGTTTGAGTCTTTTTTTTTGTCCTTTTAAGGGTTGTTGTCTCTTTTCTTTTTTTCCGATTTTTGTTACTTCCACTAAGTTTCTTTTTAAGCATTTATATATTTGTTCTAATTTTAAAATGCTACTCCAAAAGCTCTGGATTGAAACTCAGAAAACTAATTAGAGAATAAAGGAAACATTAAACAATTAAATACAGGTCTATATAGTTCCCCATTAAATATTAGCATATGCTACTAAACAGGTTTGTTTTTCCTATTCCCAAACACCCTTTGTGGTCTCTAGTCAAAACAAACATGCAAATAGATAAATACATTAATAAATACATACATAAATAAATTAAAATAAAGCACAACTATTGCTTCTGATGAACGAACTCATTAATTTT
Organism: Avahi laniger; assembly: GCA_963575035.1. Lineage (NCBI taxonomy): Eukaryota > Metazoa > Chordata > Mammalia > Primates > Indriidae > Avahi > Avahi laniger. Next base: position 17,325 of record CAUYSK010114053.1, read on the forward strand.
TTTTCTGATTCTGTCTGGAACGTGTTAGCTCCTGAAAAGGACAGTGCAGCATAGTAGTTACAAACAGTGCCTCTGGAATCTCAGTGTCTATCAACAAAGTTTGACTTTGTGGTCTTGGGCAAATTATGTAACTTTTTCATGCACCATGTTTCTTCCTCTGTAAATCGGGGATTTTGATAGTATCTACTTGGGAGCTGTTGTGAGGATTAAATGAATATGGGCTCATATTAAGCACTGGGAATTTTAGCTTTTCTCATACTTCCCTATTGGTTCCATTCCCCAGCAAACAGTCAATCTAGTCTCCATACCAGAATCTGGAATATCACTCAGTTGTTCCACTTTTCTGCTGGAAAGGTGGCTTCTTTCAATCTTGGGTCAAAAGATAGGTTTTAATTGGGAGTGGCACCATCTCATTCTGACAACACTTTTCTGTATTCCTCATAGGAATTCATCCAACATTTATTGTACGCCATCTATAAAGCATCTTTCTTTGCTAGGTGCTAGATTTGACTGATTGTTTTGTAATTTTATAGTGTGGGGTGTGTGTGTCTGTGACATGGTATCAGGTCATTCATTTTCAAACAATTCCAAAGTCATTAAACCTGAATCCATTGTTAACGTACAATGTGCATTGTTCATAAGAACTCAAGTTCTGCTTAAATCCTGTAGTGGCTCCATCGCACCCTTCATATCAAGTCCATAAAAGAGATCCCGAACCCTTGCTAGGCTGCCCTCAGCCTGTCTCATCTGCTGTCATGCTTCCCACTCCCAAATCTCCTGCACTGGAGGCCTTTATGCAGGCTACTCTATATGGTCCACTCACCTTCTCTACCTCTGGACCAGCCTGTTCATCTTTTAAGTCATGATTATAATTAGGCTGAGTGACTGAAGATAAACAAACAATAGCACAGTGTGCATGACTCAATTTACATAAATTTTTAGAACATACAAACAAAACTATCATAACCGAAAGCAGAACAGTATTTCACTGAGGCTGGGGGTGGTGGTGGGAAGAGGAAGGAAAGAGGAATTACACAGGAGAGCAAGGAAACTCTTGGTGACGATGGATATGCTTATTATCTTAACTGTGGTGATAGTTTCACAGGAATATACAAGTGTCAAAGCTTATCAAAACATATGATTTCAATATGTGAAGTTTATTGTATATCCATTATACCTCAATAAAATCATTTTTTGAAGTTTAAAAAAAAAAGTCATGGTTTAGAAAGACTTCCTGAACAGGTGTTTCTGGGCTGTGCTCCCAGACCACATGGCACCTCCCCTGTCAGAGTGCTGTTCACTCAGTATCTCCACTGCCTATTTACACATCAATGCACAAGTTTTTAGTAAGGAGAAAGATTGTGAATCATGGTTAGTTGTAGCCTCTGCCACAGTGTCTTGCACATAGTACATGTTTAATGTTCAACACCCATCTCCAAGGGATGATTAAATACTGTCAAAATGCAGTTCCAATGGAAACACTTCATTTGTTACATCAATGATGAGAATTTTTTTTTAACTTGCTTAATTTCCTTGTGAAATAGTAGATGATTACTTGATACCATATTGCCTAAGGATACAAAATGAGCAGCACACCTGTGCTTAATGAGATACACTCTGGGAGTCTTTGCAAAGTGATTTAAAATTCAGAAGCCCTCTGTTTTTAGGTAAGCCAGTTTTCCTTAATGATCTTTCATTCTTACCTGTATGTAATTTATTTCTAGTAAAGATTGCATGTAAGGTGGAACACAAATGAGATAATATCCAGTCAGGTAGCATGGCAACTTATTCCTATATGCACATACATAAGAAGGCTGAACTAACACTTTGTCGAAACATTTACAAAAAAATGATGAAAATATTCACAGAGAGAAAATAAATTTTACATTATATGGAAGTTGTATAGTTGAACTACAGGCATGGGAATCCATAGAATAAATGCTTTTTACGTGTGTGCAGAGCTTCTTAAAGTGAGACATTTATTAGTTGAAGCCATAATTTTACTCCAGAAATATGGCTTCTTGGAAGAAGCAATGTCTTAAGTTGAGGAAGAATTAATTAATACAGGTGGAGGATTCCAGACAGAAAAGACATTATGGTAAGGACAAATAAATTAGAAACATTATGGGAGACTCTACAAGACATTTTCTGTTGCTGTAACATTGAGTTCAAGACAATGATAACATAAAGATAATGGTAAAATTGTATAATGTGAGACAACGATAAATGATGAGGCTAGATAACATATTCAGATGCCAAAACATCAAGGGCCTCACTAATACTAGTAAAAATCATGGGCCTTATCCAGCAGATGATGGAGAATCACAAAGGGTTTTAAAGCAGGGAAATGATATTTGCACTTTAGATTTGTATTTTAGAAGAACCATCTTTGTGTGTCTATAGACGATAGATTTAAGGGGCAGGGGACAAAACCGATCAGATCATAGACTTTCAGTGAATCAAGCATGAGATATTGAAGGCCTTGTAGAGCATGCATAGTACAGAGGAGAAAAGGGAAAATCAGAAATTTATTTAAGAAATAACAGCAGGATCTCAGGATTGACTAAATATGGAAGGCAAGAGAGAGGGAAGAAACAGCTGAGTTTTGTGCTTTTTGCATGAGTGACTAGGTGGGCAGTGATCAAACGTTGTCACGTAGATCCATTTGTTAAACTGCGTAACTGTCTTCCAGAGCAGAGACACTGGGACCTAAACTAGGCTGGGGCAGTAGAAATAGAAGAAGCAAAGCACAAGAGTCATTGCAGATGCTCAAATTAGCTCACAGAAGTGGGACTTGGTCATCAGTTTCCTGTGGCACTTGACGAAGACCGTCTTCCTCATTTCCTGCCTTTAGTTACTACTATTCTAAGGTTCATCTCTTATCAAGCTTCCTACAAAACCATGCTTCCACCCTGTATGGCCAGTGATGTTGTCTCTTGATTGGCCAAAATAATTAAATCTGCCAGGCATAATCTTGCCCAAAGTTCTGTCCTACTCTGCATAAAGGTTTATTGAATAGGGTTCTGAGCATTAGAGAAGCAAGATCTCCACAAATAGACTCTGAACTCAGGAATCTTACAGTCTGGTATACTTTCATCCAGCTTTTATTTTCACCTTAACATGTCTTTGGAAAATTATTCACTTTCATTACTAATGTCAGTATACAATAAAGATTAACTGCAGTGGTTTTGGAGTCAGACAGTCCTTAAAACATGATGGGTGTATATGGAAATATAAAAAAGAAAAAAGATCTTAGAAATAAGGGATGGTTTTAACAATACAGATTTGAAATTGTTACAAAATGAGGTCTAATAAGAATGAGTACAATATTACCAAGTAAGGTTTATACCAGAAATAAATGAAAGATTAGTTCAATATCAGGGAATTGATGTAATTAGAACATTAATAGATTAGAGGAGAAAATAATTTCTTAAGGAAGACAGGAAAAAAATGATAAAATCCAATACTTTTTCATGATAAAATATTTTTAAAACTAAGAGTAAATGGAAACTACCTAGAGCTTGTGAAAAGTATGTTATCAAAAATCTACAATGATTATTATACTTAATGATGAACTTTTGGAAACAGTCTCAATTTTAAAAAACCAATAAGACAAGGTACCCATGATGGACACACTGAAAACCCGACAAGCATTGTAAAAGGTATTCATGTAACAAAAACATTTGTACCCCCTTAATATTTTGAAATAAAAATACAAAACAGAAACAAACCAGAACAAAACAGAAACAAAGTCCCCATCACCGTTTCAGCATTACATAGGAGATTTTAGCCAATGTACTAAAATAAATAACAAAAAAAACAGGAATTAAAAGTTATCTATATTTTCAAATGATTTATAATAGTGATATATATTCTCTTGGATTTTCATATAGACAATTATATTTTTTGCAATAAGGATAACTGGTTTTTTTGTGTGTAGTGATGGTTTTATATATATAGTATACTGGAGATATGTGTGTGTGCATATATACATAGAGATAGAGAGAGAGAGAGAGAGAGAGACAGAGAGAGAACATTTGACAAAGTTTCAGGTTAAAAAGCTTCCAAAATAACAGTGTTCTGATAGAGAAATAATGACCAATCAAGATAGAAAAAAACAATATTCAAGTTAGCAACAGAGACTATGAAGTACTAGAAGACACCAAATGTGTTCAAACCAAGCATATGTTAAAACCTTTGCTGTAAAACCTGTATATCCAAATTAGAAAATGTTATTGAAAGAAATATAAATAAATCAGAATACATGGCTAAATATATAATATTCACAGATGAGAGGATTCAATATCTTAAAGATGACAATTGTCCTGATTTTGATTTTTAAACTTAATGAAATTAAGTTTTTTTCAAATGGAATCCTAGCAGCCTTGTTCATGAAACTTGATAACCAAATTTAAACTTCAAATAGGGGGGTGAAAAGCACAGAGTAAACAAGACACATTTCCAAATATGATAGGAGAACTTGCTTTATCGGTTTGAACGACTTATTTCTGATGAAGCAGCCTCCAGGACTAATTCTGTCCAGACTCCTAGGCAGCCTCAGCGCTGGGCTGAAGAGCAGCACTGAATTCTATTAATAAGAGGCTGGAAAGTAGGAGAGGGTAGGGGAAGGCCTGGGCTCTGAGTGCCAAAACTCTCACACCGGTAGGAATTTGGGTTCACCTGTAGTAAACTTTAGGAACTTCTGTGAATATCCACAAGGAGGAAAGGTTGTTTAACTGTTAATCTTGACTAGATTGTTAATCTGAATGGGTTTGAGTCACATTCAGGACTGAGTGTGAGGCCCATTACCATTATGTGATTTACTTGTGTTTTGGAGAACTTTGTAGGGGCTATAGTTATTTAAAATATCATTTAGGTGATTATCCATGCATATACACAGAGGCCTAGAATAGAAACATTTTCTTAAACTCAAAAAAGTAATTGAATCATTAAAAGTCAAATTAGTGAATGTTATGGCTACAGGATAGGACATTTACATCTCTCACGTTTGTCCTTTCTTTTTTTTTTTATTTCAGCATATTATGGGGGTATAGATGTTTAGGTTACGTATGTTGCCCTTGCCCCCACCCCCAAGTCCGAGTTTCAAATATGTCCATTCTTCGGGTGGTGCTCATTGCACTCTTTGTGTATGCATATACCTGTCCCCTCCCCCCTGCCCAACATCCAATAGATGTTATTCTTATATGTGCACTTATGTGATCAGTTAGTACCAATTTGATGGTGAGTACATGTGGTGCTTGTCTTTCCATTCTTGGGATACCTCACTTAGTAGAATGTGTTCCAGCTCTATCCAGGAGTATACAAGAGGTGCTATATCACCATTGTTTCTTAAAGCTGATTAGTACTCCATGGTATACATATACCACATTTTATTAATCCACTTATGTATTGATGGACACTTGGGTTTTTTCCACATCTTTGCAATTGTGAATTGTGCTGCTATAAACATTTGGGTGCAAGTGTCTTTGATTTCTATTTGCAGCTAGGGGTCTAAATTTTTTTATCTGTAATAATCTTGTGAGATTTTTTTAAAAAACCAGTAAATCATCTTCATGAAAATCTAATGACACAGATTTAATTATGCGTTTAGTTGATATTACACATTATTAAATTAAGAGAATTAAATTCTCTTGGAATTTGATGTTAATATTTTTCACAGCTATTGTCCCTTGATATGTGTATCTTTAAAATACTTTAATTCTGCATAATTATACAAGAGCCTCATTACCAATTTAATAATTTAAATTTAAAGTATATGAACAAGTGAGGAATGAAGCAAGCTAAAATCAAAATTAAAATATGATAGTCTAAAGCATTGTGTAGTTCCTGATTTGCACCTATTTTGTATTCTCATTTTTCTCTTTTTTTTTTTTTTTTATGATCCCGTTATGCAGAGTATTGCCCTGGAGGTGAGACTTAAAACATTCAAAAGAGTTTGGAAATATTTTATTCTGAAAGTATATCCCAAGTGTTCTCTCAGGAAAGCAGGGGTATGTAGAGTAGAGAAACAAACAGCTCTATCAGAAACAGAACAGAAAACAAAGCTCACTTTCTTTCAGTGATGATTCCATCTGGAAAAGTGCCTGGTGGTTACTAAATTTAGAGAAAAAAGAAAGTGGATATTTTGTTTGAAATAGTAAAAGTCTGCAGTTGCACCAGTGTTTCAGACCAAAATTTTTTATATTTCTGTTGTTATATTGTGAAGCACTTGATTCAAAATACATTTATTGTCTTACAGGAGCTTTGAAAATTTGTATAGTCTAGTATAACTTTTCTGGAATTTTCTCTTTAGTAGAAAGTTCTAAAGTAAGGCAACTAAGGCATATGAGTAAATAATTTAATGAATTATGAATTATGATGAATTATGATATCCTTTTTTCATTTACTTTAAAATAGTTGTGCAATTTTTCACATTCAGTTCACTTTTCCAATATATCATTTATTTCTCTTCTCAGGTAAAAATTATAGACTCGACACCTCAAATCTAGCATAATTTTTTTGTAAATTTTGACCACACAAATTGTTCCAGTTGGGAAGAGATTCCTTGTACTTTCCACACACAGTTTTCCTTGACATAATGTTTTTAATTGTGATGGAGTCAAGAGGTGTGTCTACATGTTCTGAAGTTAACTACTCTGGAGAATGCTATTGACTGAAATGTATAACAGCAATATAATATCCAGAAAACTGATGTATCTGAGTCATGCCTACAACAGAGGAAGTTTGTATGATCGGTTTGATATTACGTGGTTTCCAAAATAATTCTTAGGTCATTTTATGGCAGCTTTTCCAAGCACAGGTAAAGATGGCTGGCATTTTCATTGATCGTTTGTATGCTCTAGTTTAGATAAATTTGAAGAATGAATAAGATTCTATTGTCACAATATATAGGGATTATATTTGGAAACTTCAATCCCCAGACAAAATTAAAAATCACATAATTGTTATTCCAAATATAGGGGTCAAAGGCAGGTATGTGAGGGAGAGAGGAGAGCTCTGAAGGTCATGTGGGAAGAGGAGACAGCTAAGATATGGTATAATTGACAAAAGGGGCAAACCTAGATATTTAAGAGGTGAGCATATGCGGTGAACATAGGAAGGGAGGAAATGATTTTATATATAGTTGCAACCAATAAAGATGAGAATTTTGAGGAAAGAAGGTCCCAGGACAGCAGATAGGCAGCATTTGAGAAAAGAAGTAACTCATATTTTAGAAAAATAATCATAGAAAAGCAAAGCAGTCTTTCTTATCACATTTCTGAATTTATGAGGTATTTTCATATAGTCTCCTTTATTAGTTGATTCTAGTTTTTGACAGAAGTTTGTATTAGGCTTCCCCAAAGTCCCCATAATCACTTGTATATATGGCATATCTGATGGGACAAAGAGATTATTTGGTCTTGGATTGCTATATTTGGTGGGAATGTCATTTGTATGGTTGCTATATTTGGTAGGAATGTCGTTTGTATGGACCACGGTGAATCATATGTGCCTTCTCCCATATTAGTAAACAACCATTCTATATTATATTCTTATTTATTCTTTCCACCATTAGAACTTTCTTTTTCTTTTTCTAAAATTAGAGATATGATTTTCATTAGCAATGTGCTTTTTAGTGGTTCTTCACAGCTCTGTATTTTAGAGCACTTAGTTTTTTATTGACTGTATTGAGTACTTCTTCAGTTTATTTCAATATGAATAGTCAAATCAACTATACCTGTGTTTAAAATGTAAACTCTTACCTTATAGATATGTCGATATAATTCGATGGTGGTTTTTTTAAGTTCTGATGAAATTATGGTCACTTTTTCTTGTTTAAAGGATGATTTTAATTTTAAATGAAATACCAAAACGAGACAGTTTTCAATAAGTGAATTTTCTTGTCAAAGTAACATGAAAAAAAATTAGTTATATTCTTGTTGTTACCATGAGCCAATATTCTACCTAACCTTTACTGTATGTCAAACTTAGCAGCGTCTTCATATATTTGATTGTGGCCTCCCATCTCCACCCCTAAGGGTTAATTAGTAGATGTTGAAACACTAGCCAAATTTTGTGATCGCTATAGTATTAGGTGGACAAAGCATTATAAATTACTTGGAGAATTACAATGTGAGTTGCCTTTCTTGTCTCATTTTTTTAATGTTCAAAGTACTACATATGTGTCACTCACAGTTGGAGATTTCAGAAAGCCAAGAAATGTGTTCCACATGTTTCTTCTTTTGACGCTTCAAAAAACCATTTACTCTAAAAAAAAACTTTACTGCTTTAAAAGAATGTCTAGATTTACTAAAAAAAATTATAGCGGATTATTATTCTTTAGTATGTTTATACAGCTTGTCAACAAAGCACTATAGAATAGATTCTACAAATTACATTTTTTTTATTGTTGTTGTTGTTATTTTATTTCCACATTCAGAGCATAGGGTTAAATTATTTTGGCTCCAAATCCTGTGGCAGCACCAAAAGGGCAAAAATCTTAATAAAACACATTAGGTTGTTTTTCATGAGAAGATATTAATACCATGTTTTATACTTTATACATTTCCTAGATATTTCCTACTTAACATTTCTTGCTCAGGTAAATATTTAAATGTTGCTTGTGTTGTAACAATAAATAAGCAATTAAAACTTATTGTCATACTAAATTTCAGAAATTGCAGGGTTAAAAAATGGCACCAAAAATGTTTAGATACCTCGGCAACAGAGCTCACAAGTAACAACAGAACAATGCCCTCCACCTTTGGATAAGGATCACAGTTAAGTGACTTTGAATTATCTATTTTAGAAAAATGTTCTGCCATGGTTCAGATCAATACATACAATTTTAAGTGTGTATCGATGGACATGAATGTTTTTTAGCAAGAGAATATAATATTTTCTTCAGGTTTTTAGAGGAATCTGTGACTTAACAAAATATTTAGAACTGTGATTTAGCTTTGTTTTGGTCATGAGAATCATGACGATCTATAGCACAATAAACGTGCCCTTCTTTTTATATTGAATATACATTTCCAAACATTCTATATTTGAAGTGCAAAATATGTTCATTTAATCAATAAACCTTTATAGACTGCCTGCTTACTCTGTGTAAAATCATGTTATGCTACAATTACATGATTTTTGGTAGGTGTAAATATTAGCGCTTTAAGGGTCATTTTATTAAAATGTTACAAGGAGCTCTTAAGCATCTCTCATTTCCTTTATAATTAGGAGAGTAACAGTGAACTCTATTCTTCCTCTTTTTTGTTTTAAGAATAGTTTTAGGTATTCTAAAAGACTTTGAAGGGAGCTACTTCAACAGTTCACTTTTCAAATATGGAGAGTAGGATCCAAAGAAGTACATTAACTTTTCCAAAGTCAACTATCTAGTTAATAAAGAGCTAAAAACCAAACTGAAGGTCATTGCTACTATGTTTGTTCCACCAACTCTTGTCTGAGTTTAAGTAATGTTTATAGAGGTGTGGTTGGTGAAAAAAGATAAAAGTATGGTTAAAATTAAACTTCAGTGCTTTCTGTGAATTTCAATTGTCTGGTATTTGTCTCTAGTAATGTAAGTTGTTTGTGTACATAAATTATTCAGTTTAGAGCTAAATACCAATTTGAAGATAATAATTTTGGTTTGTATACATTGAAATAAATTAGCACTTATATATACATATAGTTATACTTTATTGTACTTCATTTTGTATGATGTTTTGTACAGCTGTTATCCTTAGTGAGAAAGGCTGCCTGGAAGAGTCCCACCTCTGTAAAATTTCAAAAACATGGCAATGCATTACAGAATTGTGCATGCATTTGTTAGATAGTTCAGAAACCTTGATATAAAATCCTCCCGGACATTTGAGATGCTGTGAGTAATTGATAAAAGATTAGGTACTGGCCTGAAATACTGAGCAATAACAGACATACTTCTATTAAGAAAAGCAAGAGTACTTGCAGATGTTCTGTAGACATTAGCTGTAAAGAAGATTCCCCAGAAGTGAGAATTCTAAATTAAACAGTTATTATGCAATAAAGCCAAAATACACACACATAACACACTCATACAGAGATAGATAGCGAGATATAGATATACATGTCTGTCTATATATCTGTAGATATCTTAAACATATTAAATAATATAACATTTGAGTGACATTTGAAAGTGTGTATAAACATGTATGTGCATACGTGTCATAATGTATTAAAAATGCTTTCTAGTGAGCATCTAGAATTTTTATAATACTGCATCATCTACTCATTTATATTTCTTACAGTTAGTTGTACATAGAAACCACTTAATAATTATGTTTTAATAAGTTGTTATTGGATAATATTTTGGGCTACTTCTACCAAACTGTGCTACATAGCAGGAGGGATCCAGCATTATGTCAGGGCTAATGTCAAATGTCAGTAAACAGGAAACTGCTATTAACAAGTTCAGTCATTGCTGTTGTTTATGGTTTCTTAGCATTGCTCCCCACGCCTCAGTCTCTGCCTGTAGAATCTTCCTACTCTGCAAGGCCAAGTTCAAATGTCTTTTCCTCCATGAAAGCTGCCTCAATTAACCTAGCGTGAAATAATTTCCTTCCCTTTTGAACTCATAACATTATTTTCCTAGTTGGCCTGAATTAACACTTTTCATAATCTTTCTTAATTATTCACATACATTATATCTTTTCTACTAGATTATAAGATTTTTTTGGGTCAAGGACTGTATATTAAACACATTAATATGCTAAGCCTTTTGTGAGGGAATAATTAGTAAATATTGACTGATTGCATGATTTACTCTTTAGCTTATCTAAATATGAATGTTCTTCTAAAAGCTATCATTCCATAGTACTTTGATAGGAGAGGAGGCAGCCTCAAAATTTGAACTTGTTTAACTAATAAACATTTATGAAATTCATATTATGTTATCCAGTTAGAGGCTCAAATCTTCTGTAATCCATTACAGGAGATTTTTGTATAAGTAAACATATTTTATTGGATAAGAAAGTATACATATGACTCTAATTAATTTGTTAGTAGCTAATATGAGCTTTGGACCATAACATGCTTCCTAGCATGGGTGGCTCATTTATCTAAAACATTGTGGCCTATCAAACAGCAAAATGTTTTGTATTATGGAACAAAATGTAATGTGCAAAGATACAGTTTTTCTATTCTATCGTCGTCATTGAAAAAACGCTGATTTGTGACTCCAAACTTATACGCTAATGATATTGACCTGATTGGTAAATACTTATTCACAAGATCTGGCCCTGCTGTGTGTCTGATGTTATTTTCTTTCTTTCTTTTTTAATTTCGATAGATTTAGGGAGTATAAGTGGCTTTTTGTTACGTAGATGAATGTATTGTGGAGAAGTGAAGGACTTTAAATGTACCCATCACCCAAATAGTATAAATTGTACATGATGGGTAGTTTTTGATTCTTCTCCCGCCTCTCCGCCTTCCCACCTTCTGAGTCTCCCAAGTCCATTATACCACTCTATATGACCATTTATACCCATCGTTTAGCTCGCACTTGTAAGTGAGTACATGGAGTATTTGTTTTTCCATTCCTGAGATACTTCACTTAGGATAATGGCTTCCAGTTGCATCCAAGTTGCCACGAATGACATTATTTCATCCGTCCTTATGGCTGAGTAGTATGACATGGTGTGTGTGTGTGTGTGTACACGCGCGCACACACACACACACACACACACACACATCTCACTTTCTTTATCCACTCATCTGTTGATGGGCACTAAGGTTGATTCCATATCTTTGCAATTGTGAATTGTGCTGCAATAAACATAATAGTGCATGTGTCTTACTACCGTGAACTCACCTAATCTTGGAAGCTAAGCAGGTCAGACCTGGGTTGTATTAGGATGATAGTACTTTCTAACATTGTCTCCCTGGTTCCCTCTACTCCAGGCACAATGATCTCGTTTCTGCTCTCCAAATACACCAAACATACTCCCTTTTCAAAGTATCTATTCTCACCTTTTCCTTTTTGCCTAAAACACTATTATTGCAGATGAGTTCATACTTCACTTCCCACTCAAATGCTCCTTTATCAGAACAGTGTTCCTTGATAGAATGGTCTGAATTAGCATCTCTCCCCCATGACTTACTTTTCTATATTATTATTATTATCTTGTTATTTAGCTGTCATAAGTGTTTTTCTCCCCCACTAGAAAATTGGCTCCACGAGAGCACAGATTTTATATGCTTTATTTTCTACTACTATATAGTTGGCACCCACAACAATGTAGAAACTCAATAAATATCTGTTCAACGATGGGATGACCAGTTGCCACTACCAAGTGTCACATGTTTTAAGTTTCCTAAAAACAAAGACTTAAAGAGATGCCTAAGACCTCAATACTAATCTTTTTCTGGCATTAAACTTTGAATGGAATATATTGGATGGTTCATACAAAAAGTATCAAATGAATATTTATTGTTTAGTCTGCTCAAAATAACATTCCACTTCCAGGAAAGTATTTCTTCATAACTCCAACTATGTAGTTCTAGTGAGGGCCTAGAATTTCAGCATCCTTCTGCCTTCCCCAACTCCAAGCTAAAAAGGTGGACTCATGGTCCCAGGGCAGGCAACCTTCATACTCTTGTGTACTGGCTTTAATAACTGGTCCATGGATGGACTTGTAACTCAAGCCGACCAATAAAGATCCCTTTCCTAGGAGTTTTCTGTCTAGAGCTTACAAAAGAGTTCCCTTTTCTTATATTAAACTCTGTGAGTTTTGGCATAGCAGACATGAAAGAATAAAGCCAACACACAGAGAAGAAAAAATGATGAGAAAGAGTGGAAAAAAAAAAAAGAAAAAAGAAAGAGAGAGACAGAGAGAGAAGGAAGGATAATGTTGGAGTCCCTGGTTCAGTTTTTCCCAATATTAACCAACCAAACTCTTTTCATAGTCAACTTTAGGGAACCAATGAATTTTCCACTGTTTTTGGCTTTAATAATTCTCTAACTATCCTGGTTAATAGAGAATACGGCAAAATCAATGGACAATGTCTCCAACAGGGATTTTTAGGATAAATGTAGAAAAAAAATCCTCCTTCATAAGACCTTTATTTATTTTTTGAAATGACTTTGAATAAATGGCAAGAGAATAACCTGAAAATGGGATTCAGGGAAGCTATGTCTACAAGAGTCTGAGCTAATGAGATCCAGGTCTTCCTGTTGAACTGAATTGGTATAACTATAGAACTAAAATATTTAGAAAAGGATGGATACTATATCCCTGAAAGTATCTTCCTTTAATATCACTTCTCTCAATCTGCCTTTGATAAGAGCTAGGTAGAAAAAAATTCAAGATTCAACCTCCTGGAAAGGATGCTCAGATTTTCACGGTTCAGTAAGAAAGCAGGAGACACAAAAGCAGTTGAATATAGGAAATACAGATGAGGAAAGGACTATGCAACTGAATATTGGATAAAACGGCAACTCGGAGGTTAGCAGGACCTGGATTAGGGACAAGCAAACTATATGCCTGGGGCACAAAATTTAGGAGCCACTCATTCTCAGCTGCTGATCCTGCACTTGCTGACCCTGAGACTGAGTGGTCCCTTACAGTTTTCCTCACCCTTAAGGAAAAACTCATAGGGATTAGCAACAACAGAAACCACCATTGCATCAGCAGCGAGTTCCGTAGGCTGAATGGACAAAGGAAGACACATCCAGAGTGAAAGAAGGAAAGCTGGAACTGTGATGGGCCTGTCCATGGTCAACAGAAGGCTTCAAATGCCTTCTGTTCACAAGTTCATCACAAGTTCATCAGGAAATTTTCTGGCTTCTCCCTCTCATCAGAACCTTCTGTGGCAGAACCCAGAAGGAATCCAGTTTGGGAAATGAAGCTTGGGGGGATCAATCCCCTGTGATAGAACAACGACGGGATGGACAAGGAAAAACTGTCAGTGCAAACAGGCACCTGACTGTCACAGGGCCATGTCCTTTGGAAATCAGAGGTGCAGATGGCACCTTTTGTATTGTGGAAGTTGAGAAGCCTAATTTATATTCTTACCCAAATAAAGTTATTTGGCCACATCAATCAGGTTTTGTCCATAATTAATATTTGGTGTATTTTCCTCCATAACCCCTATGTGATTTTTTTTTCTGAAAATTATCTAGTTAGTGAGGGAAATAGCACTTGAATTTGACACAGATCTAAAGATTTCTGTCTGCTTATGTATTTTCATTTTTAACTATGGGCAGCATTGAATTTTAGGTACCAGAAGTATTAAAGTTTAAAAAAAACTAAAATATGTTACAGGTTATATGGGAGCTTTTGTAAGCATAGTGGTATTTGGCAGCTTTGTGACAAACACCAAATATGTGTGGGTTTGGCTCTAACTCCTCAATGAGACTCTTTGGCAAGTGTTATTCTTTTAAAAATATATCTTATATGATTGGTTCTTAGCTATCAGCATAGGACACCATAGTTGTATGTCATCTGGAGGCTTTTGTGCACGTGGCCTTCCCATGAAGTTACTGTGTCTTTGCTGAGGATTTGTCATATCTTCACATGCCAAGGAATGGGATCTACCATGGTAACGCTGTTACCCCAAACTACAATAGTAGAAGCCCTTAATATTTTAATTTCATTTGGCTCTGATTATAATTCTACGACAGAATTAAATGTTATTGGGAAGCCAAATTCAATACGTATTTATAGAAAGCCTTAGGATTGGATAAAATCCTAGAGGTCATCAAAGCCGATGGCTTCCCTCACAGTAGAAGGGATTCATTCTACAATCTTTAGATTGTCTTTTAATACTTCAAGGTCAGAGCGATCATTATTTTAAGAGCTAACTTGTTTAAGTTTGTGTAGCATTAAGTATCCAGAGAGTTGGTCCTCATAATCAAGCAAAATCCATCTGTGTCTGTTTTACTCTGGCATCATACAGAATATGTCTACTTTCTTGACCACATAATGATCTTGAACTGTATGACTATAACTCTTGTCTACCTCTGAGTCTTTTCCAAGATAAATATCCACAACTGCCTCAACCGTTGATTATATCATGTTTTCCAGATATGTTGGTTTGTCCCAAATATGCTTCATCTCCTATATATTTAACTGTAATTATACCTACTTTTGTGTTCCTACCTTCTTTGAATAGCTAGCTTCCACTTCACTACTTCTTGGTGGCTTGAACTGGACTATTTCTCGTGGCAGAAAAACCCAGTTTTATTTCACATGTGCCCAGCCTTCTCTCTTCTTCCAAGTGGTACTCGATGCTCAGAAAAATTAATACTATTGTTACCATAAATATGTTGTTAGATATTTTGATCAGTAGTGGCTCTCAAGTTAGCAAGGTCCTTGGTAAGTCATTAGAAATCAAGTTGAACTATTTGAAATGAACAATAAGGATGTGAATGATAAAACTCACAGGGGAAGTAGTATTGTAAAATATTTTATACCTTATGGCATATATAATAGAATATGATACCTATATAAAAATATGGCAATATTTTGTTTAATGAATCCTGCAGTTTGAATTACCCGAAATAGATATCTCCTAATAAATGGTGGAATACATGTGTGAATCTGTTCAACCACTTCTCATTTAAAACAGTGTTTTAAGTTTCTCCTGTCTTCTTTTCTCATCTTTCCCTGAGTGAGCTAAGTTTGAAGAGGGCTTAAGTATCATCCTGGCATTAGTGGGGAGCCAATTAGTCTGATGACATTCTTTGTCTTCCCTTGTTTCCTCTGAGATGTAATTCTCTCTAGCCCATTCAGCCTCTATCCTTGTGATGGTAGCCAAATCATGGTCTACCCCAACTATGGCCCATACTCTCTGCATCTTCCTGGTCATGATCTGAGCCCCTCCAAGCCCACTAGTGCTCTTTCAGCTCTTCTGCAGGAAATGGAAACTTATTGTATGCTTTCTATGCTAAGTTTAAGTGTCCTATATTCTTTAAGACTGCCTAAGTCCCACTGGGCAGGTACCTCACTCAATCTTTGCTGCCTTGGCATCCCAGTAAATGCCTTGGATACCTTCCATACACCTTTGGAAACAAGACCAGTCCCTTCTGTTACAGGGTTCCCCCAAACCTATATGGACTTCCTATCACCCATTACCCCCAACCCCATCCCTGGCACCAAGAGAGAAGGGAAGCCTTCTGCTCTTCTCAGAGAGCCAGGGATATCTTATGTCATATCTTTTTGAATTATTTTAATGCTCAATGGATACAAATTATTTGGGTTACAAGAATGTTTAACTATAAATATAAACATTACCACTCCAGAGATTATGCATGAGCAAGTGGAAAAGGGTATTTAGTGGAAGATAAAAATGAATTAAAGTTAGTTTTGAACAATCAGGAATGCTTCAAGAAACAGCATGTGGTGAATATCGAGTTTTCTATGTCTATAATGATTTTCAAGAAAGCAACTTCTGTCTTTCACTAGAGTTGATTCTATATCCCATCCCAATTAGTGGATCATCCTCCACTTAGGTTGTTAATCTAGAAACCACAGGGCTTTTGTTAATGGCACCTCTTCCTTCAATTGTTCCTCATTCATTTAGACATTATTTCACCTTACAAATCTATCTGAAATTTATTTTTTACCAAAAGTCTTTTGTTAAAGAATAAATCTGTTTTTTTCATTCTACTTCATTTTAAATAATCATCACTAATGACATGATGCATTACATTAATTTTTTAACCAGTATGTCTACTTAAATATTTCTTAATCCATCTCAATTATTGCTCCCTTGCTAGTGAAATTTGAATAAAACAAAGTGCTGATGATGGCATAATTATTCATAAACCTTAGATTGATCTCTGTTTCTTAGAAAATAAAGCCCATACCCTATAGCAAGGCATTCAGGGCCTGCCACAATCAGAAACTGTTGTTCCATCCACATCCCAACAGACCCTACAATAAAAATCTCATTAAAATCTTCTTAGTACATGCTTAGCATGTTCATCATGTGTGTCTTTTTCAAAATATTCCGTCTTTTTGGAATACCCCTTCCCTCACCATCCCCACCTCTGTTAACATCCTTCAAAGCCCAATTCAGGGGCAAACTTTCCACCCTCCCTGACCTCTCCCTGTCCCTTCCTTGCTCTACTACAAAATGTACAACACATCTCACTGGTGTTTCTGAATGGATTTGCTTATAATTCTCATAATAGCTACCACATTCTACTTTGTATTAATGAGTATCTTCTCTGCCAGGTCATTAACTTAATATGTGTTATTTAACTACTCCTTGTTTCCAAGCAACAGTAGCCAACTCAAGCTACCTTAAACAAAAGGGAGAATTTATTATGAAGACACAGGAGTATCTCATGGAAAACTCTTAGAGGAAGTATGCCCACCAGTCAGGAGCAGAGATGCAGAAGGAAGTCTTTCTACCTGATTCTGAATCTCAGCTTTACCTCTTACCAAACATGTAACATTATCCATGGTTATATTAAACATTCTGTGCCCCAGTTTTCTCAGTTATAACATGGGGATGTTGATAATAGTACCTATTTCCTGGAAACCATGACTGCATGGTTTAAAGTACTTAGTGCAGCTCTCAATAAATGTTACTTCAAAAACACAAGTGGCAAGGGAATGAAGCTAGACCTCAGCACAGACTGAAAAGCTGTCTGGAATTCAGGCCACGTTTCTCTGATTTAACTATGCTTCACTTCTCCTTTTACTACAGACTGAATCTCTCTGCTCTCCATTGCTCATGGAAAAATTTGCTTGTCCTTAGCCCATGTGCTGCACACCTCATCTCTTAGAAAAATGGATTCTGTCTTTGTCTCTGTTCCAAATCTGGGGGAGGAGACTACGATTGGCCAAATTTAGGTCCAATCAGCTGCAGCCAGGATTAATAAAAGAGTCACTGAGCAGTTTCCAAAAATTCATCTTTATGAGAAGGCACTTCAAGAGCAGAAGTTTTGAGGAGAAAACAAAATAGATAGTGATCCACTCAAATGTTTCATTTATTTTTGTAATAATACAGAAAAAGTAGTGCTGTGTCTTGAAGTTCAATTATTAGCATGTAGAATTGTGCTTGTACTCAGGTCTTGATATTACATACAATACTGTTCTATGTACATCATTTGTTCAATTATAGTTTCAAAAATATTCAAATAATAACTTACTGTGTTCTAGGTACCATACCATATATTGAAGAGTGAGATACAGTGAAGTTCTGGACATCATGAAGCTAATGTATACTCCTAGCTGCTTTGACTTTTTTCAAAAATTTGGTCTGTACATTCTCACAGGCATTCCCAAGTTTATGAATACTGATAACACTGTTCATTCTTTGTCAGAACCACTGTGTTTCCAATTATTTTGTCTTTTAATATACTTTTTTTACTTGTTAACATTTAGTGGTATTTTCACAATATTAGGTAAGCCTCTCACTAATATCTAATTTGGAACTAGAAGTTAGTTACCTCCTACCAGTGAAATTCCAAGAAAAAAATGGCCTAAGTTCTAGATCAATTTCTATAAACGACCACCTATGTGACTTTTGGCAACCCCCAAAAGCTCTTTGGTAAGAGGTATGGGGCTTGATTCCTTTTAAATCAATCAATTAGTCATATAAGGCATTTGGGTTGAATCTAGTTGTAAAATATGTGATTTTCAGATTATTATGAAAAATACAATGGTGACCTCATAGAAGCAAACATAGACATTGTTTACACACAGTGCTCTCTGTGGATCTATCCCCTTTCTTCCTCCTCCTCATCTCCATTGCCATCATTTCCATCCAACTCTCTTTGTGCACACGCTGATGAGTATTGTGAGAACAAGATAAGGCTGGGTCTGAGAGAAGCAAGTGTCAAGGAGCTAGAAATGAGATGATCAACTCTTTCTTAGACTTCAGCAGATGAATTCAATTAATATGTTCTGAGAATATTGGTCATTTATTTTCCTCAAAAGCTTCAGGGCCTTTGTTCCTTTAACATATCTGTGTTTACTATATATACTGTCCTCTCCTTTGACCCCTCTCCTTTGACCTCAAAAGACAGTTTTCTCTATTAATTGCCTGGCTCACCTCCCTGTTTCTGCCCTGATCCTAAACTCATCTTCATCTATAAGGTTTTTTCTTTGTTAATTGTCTCGTCTGTGTGTGGCATCATTCTTTATCTCCATTTGATTAGCTCTGTTCTTATGGCTTCCTACTTAAGCATGTCTCACGTAACCTCAATCCCTCCCTGTTCACATACCCCCTGCGACTCCTTTCCGAACTCTCTTCTTCATTTTATCACCACATGTCCTCTGTCTGTCTCTATATCCTTGCCAAATACTTTTTAAATCAGTGTTTATTGGGTGCTATGTACCAAGCTTTGTGATAAGCACTTTCCAGAAAAGATCTCATGGAATCCTCAACAAGCCTGTGAATCAGTACTATTTATACTCGTTTTATAGTTGGAAGAACAGAGAAGTAAAACAACATTATCAAGATCACACAATGAAAGTGGCAGAGCAGGTTCAAACCAGAAGTTTGTCTCCTGAAATTGATCTCTTAAGCACTAGGCTGTATGTTCTCCATTTGTTTTGAAATCTGTTGCCAGCTCTACCCTATCCTGCCACTTGGCTGAGATGACCAGTTTCAAAATTTGTCAATGGCACAAATCCAGTGGATTTTCTCAGCTATCATTTTCCTTAACCATCTGCAGCACTCATCACTGTGGTATAAGTATTTAGAGAAACGTTTTCCACCCTGGCTTGTAACACTGAACTTCCTCTTGAACTCCTTGTCTTTTTCATTAATTCATCTTCCTTCTCCTGCCTCCAAAATGTGAGTGTTCACCAAAAACCAGGACTTGAATCTCTGCCATTCTTATTCTAGCCAAGTTCCTTCAGAGTACTCAGCAATGGAATAAGTCAAGATGAAATCATTTTTTCTTATTTTTAATTGCTCTAAGAAATAAATGACTGCCTAGAGTAATAGCATTATATTATGAGTTTATCGATGTAAAAGTTAAAGATAGGAAAAATAATAGCACAAAGGATGGGTGGAAGGAATTGATTATATTCTGTTAGGAGTTCCTTCCACACATGTGTCAAGATTATTTGAAGGTAGATTATGATTAATTAAAGAGGTGTATTGGAAATCAGAAGGCAACTACTAAACAATTTAAAGAAGAAGTCTAAATGTTAAGTCAATAGAAGAGATAAAATAGAATCATAAAAATAATCAATTAACCAAAGAAAAGACAAAAAAAGAGAAAAAACAAAGAGCAGATGAGATGAATAAAAAGCAACTAGCAAAGTGGCAGATTTTAATCTGACCTTATCAATTGATATATTAGTTCCAATTGGCCATGCTGATGGAAAAGTATATCCCACAACAGATAATGACCCAAACACATGGATGTTTGTTTCTTATTCATTTAACAGTCCACCACACGTTACTGGTGAGTGAGCATCTCTCCTCCAGGTGGACATGCAGGAACCCAGGCTGCTTCCATCTTGTCACTCACCATTCTGTAAGGCCTCATTGTCATCTGAGTTTGGCTATTAAAAAGGAAGAAGACTTACAACTTCTGAAAAGACTTGTTCTAGAAACGGCCTATAACCCTTTGCTCACATGCCATTGACTAACCTGCAGTCACATAGTTACATCTAACTACAAGGGCAGCTTAGAAATGTCATTTAGCTGAGAATCCCAAGAGAGGAAGAAGATTTTTTGGTGAAGAGCTAGCACTATCTACCACAGATGAACAGTTAGGTCAAAAGGTTAGAGATTTCAAACTTTTAATCTGTAAAAGTCATCTTGGAAGTGTATACTTGGGTTTTATAAGAAAAATAAAACCAGAATTTGGGGTAGACCATAGAAACCTGCATTTTATACTAGGATCTCAGGTGATTCTGATATTCAGATGATCTCATTCTGTGAAATACTGTAAAAGGCAGAAGGGAGTCACTGTGACTGAAACAGGGTATATTGAAATCTGAGATGTTTCCAAGACGAGTTCTAGTCTCTCACCACTCAGGTGTGTTCTGAGGTCCAGCAACTTCTGCATAATTTGGGAGTTGTTAGAAAGGCAGAATGTCAGGTACCAGCTCAGAACTAGTAAATGAAATCATATGCTCATTAAAGTTTGAGGAGCACTGGTCCAATTGTTTTATGCCAATATATTAGAGAGCTTGGTTGGCTACAGAAGTAGTGAAGTGATAGAAGCAATATCCAGCCAAGAATAGACAAAAGTAGATGATCCTTAGAGACATCATCTATAGAATTTGAATGGAACCCAGAAACGAGAGCCTGAGATAGGCCAGTATACTTTGGCGGGTATAGTACTGGCAAAAGAAGGGAATGATTGTGAAAAAAGAATATACATTTATTAATAAGGTTCATTTGTCCTAAATACATGAGTGGTGTATATTTATTATAGAGGATTACAAAAAAACCTAGAAACACAACTGAGTTATGTCAAACATAGTATCCTGTTATTTTATCTTCCACTTTCTCATAATCATTTTTCCACTGTTAAATATTCTTTGAAAATATTTTACTGTTACATAATAGCCAATTTTATATAATTTCTTAAATCTGTTTCTCTATTTTTAGACCTTTAACCTATGGACTTATTTTTACTGTTACAAGTAAAAGTATAGAAATATCCATCCTTAAATATAAATCTATCTGAACATCTCTGGCTATTATCTTGGGCTAGTTTCCTAGAAATACAATCACCAGGACAACAAATATTTACTTTCTATAGTCACTTGATAATGTTCTTAAGTTGTGTGGAAACTTCAGAAAGTTGAAGAAAGTTTCACAAGAAAATGAATCCTTTTGGTTTTTCAGTGCTCTCTTCCTAATTCATACTCTGCCCCCAGGAATTGTTATATTGATTAAATGAATTAATGCATGTAAAGTGTTTAGTAATGTGACTAGCACATGGTTTGTGCTTATTAGATGTTAACTGTTAATATCAGGCAGTAGTGCACAGTTGTTAGAGTTGGATTTGCATTCTTACTCTGCATCATAATAACCATAGGAAGCAGGACCTATCACTTGCCTTCTAGGAGCCTCAGTTTCATCATCAGTAAAATGGGCATGTATTACTCACCATTTCACATTGATTTTGTGGGATGTTACCATATGTGAAGCATATGGTGCAATCCTTGTGACAAAATAAACATTTAGTAAATGTTCACTAATAGTGTTTATTATTTCCCCAGTCTTACTGAAATTGAGAATTTCTTATTCTCTCTTTTTTAATTTTGTTACTCCCTTCTTTGCACATACTCCCATTTCTATCTCAATTTGAGTGTACCAAATAAAGATAAGAATATAATCTATGTCTTTTCTAAGGCAAAGAGGAATGAAGCATTTAGGAAAACCTTCTTTGAAGATGACAGAGGATTATATGAGAGCATTAATAATCACATTAGCTTAGTCATTCCTCAACATAGTGCACATGCGCTCACTCACACTGCGTGTGTGTGTGTGTGTGTGTATGCCTATTATTATTTACAAACCAATTTTAATATTTACTTGTTTATTAAAGAATAGGGCACTGTTCAGGTATGCTAACTGTTCATTATCTATAGCTCACATAGCATGACATTATGTTCAGAATATACATAAATGGTAAATAAGGTACGTTTTCAGGTGGTGTCATAGCTTATATAGTATCTATTTAGAGTGATGGTAGAGAAGGTTCTCAATGCAACATCTGGGCTTATTGGAAAAGGTTCTGTGATCCATTAGTAATGTCTGGCCTGGCCATTGGAAAAGGAGAAACATTTCATGTATGGATAATTCCAATCATCTGTTGGACGGAGTTTTAGCTATGAGGAAAATGTTGAGGAGAAAAATATTAGAAAAATGAACATATTTTTGATATTTTTGTCCTACATGAGTATTTGCCTTTTCCCCCATGAGTAACCTAAATCCAAAAATGAATAATTTCCACTTTCAAAAATTTTCTTATTTTAAATTAAATCTAACATTATTACAGATTTTTTAAAGAAAATCTTGACCTTAGAGGGTAAAAAAAAGTTGATGAATTTTCAAAAATAATAACATTACCAAAATTCTAAATTGTCCTTGGGACTTCAGTAATTTCAATAACCTAAAATTTTAGGTTTTATAAAATATTTTGAAATCATGTATATAGAGATTATAAATTTTGTAAAATAATTGCTTTCACTCCCTTTCTTGTTGTATTTATCAGTTTTATTTGGAGAACAAGTTCTTACAGAACTTAGAACAAGTTGAGATGTTACTTTTACTTAAGAATATTAACATGGTCTGGTCACCTGAGCATCACACAAAATTAATACACCTCAGAGCTCACCTAAGATTGAGTAGTATGGAAGCAATATGCTTATGATTTATATACAGGCAATTGACCATTTCCCTGAAAAAGTTGCCCATAATATTTTATCAATGTTCCTGAGCCTTTAAGTTAAAGGGCTCAAGGAGACAGAACACACATAACCAAACTCAGTAAGTTTATCATATCCTGGGGCACTTGGTTAATAGGTTGAATTATGAGCTTTGGGAAAAGTGGGAGCCAAGGACACCTCAGTCCTTTCAGATTTTGGGGTTTTTTAATTATTTCTGGGACATCAGTTCCCTGAGACCTAAAGACAATTACTTCTCGTTTAATAGTAGTAAGCTACTTATTAATAATGCATGAAATATAAAGTCATTTTAGTTTCTAATGCTAAGTTCTGTGGTCTATAGTACTTTGTAGGTATTCCAAGTCCCTGGCACATAGAATGTGCTTAATAAACACTTTATGTCAAAGGAAGAATAAACAAAAATGTACTGCATATATTGAACTACATTTTTATGAGTTCTGCACGATTAGTAAAAGAGTCCTTATTTTGAATGTAAGAAAATTATTTGTTTGATAAATATAAACCTGATTATTTTTGTGTTTGCAGTTTCCTTGGGCTGGAACGTAACGGGGCTGCAAATGCTTATTAACCTGAGGTAGATTTTGGTGCTACATTGCCACCTTGTGGTTACTCATCCAAAAAAATGTACTTTTCTTCAAAAATAAAACAAAAAGAACCAA
Source organism: Avahi laniger (assembly GCA_963575035.1). NCBI lineage: Eukaryota > Metazoa > Chordata > Mammalia > Primates > Indriidae > Avahi > Avahi laniger. Next base: position 41,353 of record CAUYSK010114053.1, read on the forward strand.
TGAGGAGGGGATGGGTAAATTCATACCTGACGGGTACAATGCACACTATCTGGAGTATGGGCACACTTATAATTTTGATTGAAATGGTACAAAAGCAATTTATGTAATCACAAAATTTGTGCCCCCATAATATTCTGAAATTAAAAAAAAGAACCAATGTTTTGTTTTTGTGATATAAGGTGCCAAAGAATGCTTGTGCTGTGTGCTTACACATACACACACACACATACACACACACACACACACACACACACACCACCACCACCACCGCCACCACCACCACCAAGAACTTGAATAAGGAAATAGTGCTTTCTGTTTGGAGAGGAGGGAAAGGGAACAATCTGAGAGTAATCCATTAATTCAGATAATCTCTGATAAAATGAGCTAAGTGGCCCATCTATTAATTTTAAACAAATGATGATATGATATGATTTAAATGGTAAAGTAAAAATATATTCCCTCTATTTGTGTTACAGAACTAATAAAAGGAAATGAGGGTTTTTTCTTGCTAGTTTGTTCAGCGCTTGTTTACATCATACTACAATCATTTGCAAAGGGATAAGGAAGTAGATGTGAAGAAAACATATATAGTACAATCAAGCTTTCTTAGAAGAGTATGACTAAACATTTCCAAAGCAGCTTTTTTAGAAATAAGAATATATAATTTAGTGTATGGATAACATTATCCATTCAGAAGATCTATATTTCTGGGGAAGAGAATTGCACATTTAATAGAGCGTTTAGAGGACATTGCATAAAAAGAAATATTTTTTAAAGTACTGTGATTTTTCTTTTGAAGAGAGACTTTAATGGAACTAATGCTTTAATAGTCTCCTTCACAGGTAATACATACTTGAATAAACTCTCTTTAAAATTGCTTACTTAAATTTTTTTTCCTTTTTTTTTATTTCAAAATACTAAGGGGGTACTGAACTAGTACAACCTCTGTGCAAAACTGTATGAAGATACCTCAAAGAACTAAAAGTAGACCTAGCATTTGATCCAGCAATCCCAGTATTGAGCATTTACCCAAAGGAATAAAAGCCATTCTATAAAAAGGACACTTCCATCTATAAAAAGGATACTTGCACTAGAATGTTTATTGCAGCGCAATTCACAGTAGCAAAGATCTGGAGTCAGCCCAGTGCCAAACAATACATGAGTGGACTAATAAAATATGGTATATATATACACCATGGAATACTACTCAGCTATAAAAAATGAGCAACTAATACCTTTGTAACAACCTGGATGGAACTGGAGATCATTCTTATAAGTGAAGTATCACAATAATGAGAAAACAAACACCACATGTAGTTACTATTAAACTGGAACTAATCAATCAACGCTTATCTGCACATATGGGAGTAAACCTCAACAGAAATCAAGCAGGTGTGGCGGGGGAGAAGGTGTTGAGTAAATTCACATCTCACAGGTACAATGCACACTATCTGGGTGATGGTCATACTTATAACATTGACCCAACTGTACAAAAGCAATCCACATAACCAAAACATTTGCACTCCTGTAATATTCTGAAATAAGAGAAAGTTGAAAAAAATATCAAGGGAGTACAAATGTTTTGGTTACATGGATACCTTGTATAATGCTTAAGTTAGGGCTTTTGATGTGCCCATCACCAGAATAGTGTTCATGGTACCCAATAAATAATTTTTTATCCCTCACTCTCCCCACCCTCTTCCTTTTTTGTTTCCAATGTTCTTTATATCTCTTTGTGCCCATGATTTAGCTCCCACTTATTAGTGAGGATGCATGGTGTTTTGTTTTCTATTTCTGAGATACTTCACTCAGGATAATGGTCTCCAGTTCCACCCAAGTTGCTGCAAATGACATTATTTCATTCCTTTTTATGGCTGAGTAGTACTCCATAGTAGACATGCCACATTTTCTTTATCAATTCATTCATGAATTAATGGGCACTCAGGTTAACTCCACATCTTTGCAATTGTGAAATGTATTGCAATAAACATTTAAGTGCTGGTTATTTTTTTTTATAAAATAACTTCTTTTCCTTTGTGTAGATGCCCAGTAGCAGGATTGCTGGATCAAATGATAAGTCTACTTTTATTTCTTTGAGGAATCTCCATATTGTTTTCCATACAGGTTATACTAATTTCAGTCCTACAAACAGTGTATAAGCATGTCTTTCTCTCTGCATCCACCCCAGCATCTATTGTTATTTGGCTTTTTAATAATGGCCATTCTGATAGGGGTAAGGCAGTATCTCACTGTAGTTGTAATTTGCATTTCCCTGATGATTAGTAATGGTGAGTATCTTTTCATACATGTGTTGGCCATGTGTCTATTTTCTTTGGAAAACTTCAATTCATGTCTTTTTCCCACTTTTTGATGGGGTTGTGGGTTTGTTTTTTTTTTGTTTGTTTGTTTTCTTACTGTTTGTTTGAGTTCTTTGTAGATTCTGGATATTAGTCTTTTGTCAATGTAGAGTTTGTGAATATATTCCCCCATTCTCTAGGTTGTCTGTTCACTCTGTTAAATGATTTCCTTTGCTGTGCAGAAGCTTTTTAATTTAATTAAGTTCCATTTGCTTATTTTTGTTATTGCTGTATTTGCTCTTGGGGTCTTAGTCATAAATTCTTTGCCTAGGCTGATTTCTAGAAGAGTTTTTTCTATGTTTTCTTCTACAATTTTTATGGTTTCATGCCTTACTTTTAAGTCTTTTATCCATCTTGAATTAATTAATTAATTAATTTTTCTTTATGGTGATAAATAGGGGTCCTATTTCATTCTTCTGTATGTAGCGATGCAGTTTTACCAGCACTATATATTGTGTAGGGCTTCCTTTCTCCAGTGTATATTGTTATTTGCTTTGTTGAAGATCAGTTGGTCACCGCTATATACTTTTATTTCTGGGTTCTCTATTCTGTTCCATTGGTCAATGTCTCTACTTTTATGCTAGTATCATGCTGTTTTGATTACTATAGCCATCCAGTATAATTTGAAGTCAGGTAACATAATGCTTCCAGATTTGTTTTTTCTGCTTAAGATTGCTTTGGCTATTTGGGCTCTTTTTTGCTTCCAAATGAAGTTTAGGATTATTTTTTCCAGATCTGTGAAATATAATATCATTATTTTCATGGGGATTATGTTGAATCTATAAATCACTTTGGGTAGTATGGACATTTTAACAATGTTGATTCTGCCAACCTGTGAGCAAGGGATGTTTTTCCATTTGTTTGTGTCATCTATGATTTCTTTCCTCAGTGTTTTGTAGTTTTCCTTGTAGAGATCTTTCACCTCTGTGGTTAAGTATATTCCTAGGTATTTCTTTGTAGTTATTGTGAATAATATTGAGTCTTTGATTTGACTCTCAGCTTGACTGTTATTGGTATATAGAAATGCTATGGATTTGTGTACATTGACTTTGTAACCTGAGACTTTGATAAATTTATTTATCAGTTCTAGGAGTCTTTTGGTGGACTCTTTATTGTTTTCTAGATATAATATCATTTTGTCAGCAAACAGGGATAGTTTGACCTTCTCAATCCCAGTTTGGGTGCCCTTTATTTCTTTCTCTTGATTGCTTGCTCTGGCTAGTACTTCCAATACTGTGTTGAATAGAAGTGGTGACAGTGGGCACCCTTGTCTTGTTCCAGTTTTTAGGGGGAATGCTTTTAACTTTTCCCCATTCAGTATGATGTTGGCTATGAGTTTGCCATATTATGGCTTTTATAATTTTGAGGTATGTTCTTTATATGCCTCGTTTGTTGAGGGTTTTATTTTTTATCATGAAACGGTGCTGGATTTTATCAAATACTTTTTCTGCATCTATTGAGATGATCATATGATCTTTGTTTTTGCTTCTGTTTATATGGTGAGTCACGTTTATTGATTGTGTATTTTTACCATGCTTGCATCTCAGGGATGAAACTTAATTAATCATTGGGAATTATCTTTTTAATGTGTTGTTGAATTTGGTTTGCTAATATTTTGTGGAGGATTTTTGCTTCTATGTTCATAAGGGACATTGTTCTCTAGTTTTCTTTTTTGTTTTATCCTTTCCTGGCTTTGGTATCAAGGTGATACTGGCTTCATAGAATGAGTGGCTGTTAGGATTGACTCAACTAATTGTGAATAGAGCTGAAAGAGAATCCATGTCTATAGCTAATCTGATACTGGAAAAGATGGAAGGACCTTTTTACAGGTCTCTTTTTACCCAGATAAGTCTTTCTTTACCACATTATGTGTGTAGATTAGCCCTGTAGTCTTAGACCCTAGAAAGATCAATTTGTTATAAAATGATGTTAACTAAGGAATTCAGTCTTAAATTTATTTACATTCATTCTCATTTATTTACTATCATTCTACTACAGGCTTAAGTTTGCAGAAACTTTTATTTTCTTTTTTCTGCTTGCATGTGTAATTAACATCCATTGTGGGGGCATTGGAAAATAGAGGCAAATAGAATTAAAGTAAAGTAAATCACGTGTAAACACACCACTCATGATCACTGCATTAACATTTGGTATTTTATCCAAATCCTATTTTTTTATTTAGGAAATAGTATCATGACCCTATGTATTGTCACAATAACCTCTAACCTGTTTCTTTCCCTTAATTATGTATTTAAATAGTATTTAGTATTCCATTTGATAGCTATGCCATAATTAAAATGATCTATTATGAGATATTTGGATTGTTTTCAAGTTTTCATTTTTAAAAAACATACTGTAGTGAGTCTTTATATAAATGTATGTGTGTGTTGTATATCATGTGCAACTCACATGTATTTATTTCTTATCTAATTATTTACTTAAGATTTGTTAAATATTCCTAGAAAGAAATTTTGATAAGGAATTGCTGATATAGTAAATATTTACAATTTAAGATTACTAAGTAATTGCTTACCAGAAAAAAAATGCAATTTACTGTATATTCCTACTAGTTTGTTTGTTTACCTTCAGTTCCAACAACAATGCCATTTTTGTCATTGATATTTATGAATGTGTATTTGTTGAATGTTTATCAAAAGTATAATGCACATATGAAACGGCACACAAATCATAACATCAGTGAATTTTCACAAGCTGATGTTACTAGTATTATCAATCCACTTCAAGAAATGGAATGTTGCCAGCATCCCAGAAGATCTCCTCGTGTCCATTTTTATTCATATTTCAATAGAGAACTATTATCTTAACTTCTAACTGGATTGATTACTGTTGGATATTTTAGGACTTTATCTAAATGGAATCATATCTTTGTACTCTTTTGACCATTTTTTCAAGCAACCTTTTGTTTGTGATATTTGTCCATACTGTTGGAGATGCAGATTGCTTCATATTTCTTTGCTCTATACTATACTATTTCATTGCCAATATTCTTCTTTAATCTTTGTCAATCTGAAAATGTAAAATATAATATTATAGTTTTCACTCACAATCTTGGATTTACTGTGAGGTTGAACATGTTTTCTTGGCTTCACTGTTATTTATATTTGCTCCGTTGTGACATTGGTCATTTATTGTTCTTCTATTGTGACATTGTTTGCTCAATTATAAGGAAATCTTTCACTTTTGCCCAAACAATAGGTTACATTGGCCTTTAGTTACAAAATAGAAAAGTGAATTTTGTTTTTTCACTGTTTTCCAAAAAGCCAATTAAGATCAAAAGCTGTGTTCTTTTGACAAGGTAACAAATTTTTCTTCTGGGACCCCTGTAGTTGCAGGGTCTTGATCCTCAGTAGTAAGAAAAGGAACATGATAAGCGCATTCCAGACCCCAAGAGTGAATCATCCACGTTGCAGGCTGAAGCCATTTTTCACCTATCATGTTCGTTCCTCTGACTACCTCATACATTTTTGGGTCTTCTTTCAAAAACTGATTTCCTTGAAATGTTCAGGAATTATGACTAACTTTGTACTGCCCCAGGGTACATAGCTTTGCTATAGTTAAAGGTGACTCATACTCAGAATCAATAAAGGGTGAGATGGGTAAGAATCTTATCTCAGGGGTTCCATGCCTAGTTACACATAAGAATTACCAGGAGAAGCTTTAAAGAAACACCAATGCCTGACCCCTTTCCAGATGGACATTCTAATTTAATTGGCTTGTGTAGTGAAAAGTGAAGAATGCCCCTGCCTATTTAATGTCATGGCAGACCCCCCAAAATGGGCCCTAATCTTAATATTTGCCTTTTCCGACTACTAGACAATGCCGCAAATTTAACTTCTAGTGTGTACTTCCTTATTCTTACTAATTTGATTCCTATCAAATAAAAATTGTCCTAAAGGCACCAGTATTTTAGCTGATCAGTTATAAACATCTGAATGTGATGGAGCCTTTCAGATCATTATTTGAGAGAGGTTGTGAGTATGAAAAGAGAGCTATTGAGACCCTTCCATGTTGAGATATATAATAAGAAAGAAGTGCAGAAACAAACAGTCTATCTTTTGTAAACCTGAAACAGGTCCTAGAGAATTCCAGGGCTTTTTAAGGACTGTAGTTCTTCCCTGTGAGCTTTGGTAAGAATTCTCTTAAGGCTTGCAAGGGAAACTCTAGAAAAATGGTTCAAAAAGCACAGACCCTTTGGCATGCCAAAGGGACACAGGAGCCCATTGAAAGAGCTCCCAATGGCCAAATCTTGAACAACTTGAGCAAAAAACCATAAACATTAGTATTAAATTATATATCAAAGTGCAAGATAAATACCTATAAATACTTATGAGCCACTTCACTCTTTAAGTGTGAATGCTCACAGTGCCTTTCTCCAAAGAGTACAATATGGAAAGCGGGAGGGTGGGGCTTTGTAGTTCAGAAACCTGGCAAACACCACCTCAGCCAGGCAATCAAGGTTAATATCAGCAGTCATCCTCCATATTGGTAGTACGTACCCTTGATATGATGCCTTGAGCATAGTACTTCATCTCTGTGGCCTTCCTCCCCAAACTCTGCAACTCCAGTCTTACCATGAGAAAAAATTAGACAAATCCAAATTTAAGGACATTGTATAAAATACATGATCAGTATTACTCAAAATAGTCAGTCTGAGAAACTGTCACAGCCCAGAAGGGCCTAAGGAGACATGATTAGTAATGTAATGTGGTGTCCTGATGAGTTCCTGGAACAGAAAAAAGACATTAGGTTAAAAAAAAAGTCTTTAGAAATGTTTTTAAAATGTCTAAAGAAATCTGAATAATGTATGAACTTTAGGTAATCATAAACGTGTCAATATTTGTTCATTTCATTTGCAACAAATATACCAAAATAATATAAAATTTGACAGAGACTCTTTGCTTGGCTAAACTTTAGTCAGGGTTCTAAAACTTCCAAGTCCACCTGCGCACTTTCTTGTAATATCCAGTTTTAGCAGTTCTTGCTAACAGTTTAGCAAGAACTTTCAACCTGTGTATCTGATCACCTGCTATAACTGACCAGGCTGCTCCTTCGTCACCATCCCACAGGTGATGTCTGATCACCCTCGCCTGTGTTCAGGAAAAACCCTGTTAGGTCTGTTAAGCCAGAATTTCTTTTACACCTGATGTTTTCTTTTAGTGATTTTCAATCACTGACTACCACCCTGATCCTTGGCTATACATTCCCTTGCCCATGCTGGCTTTGGCGTTCAGCCCAATCTCGCTGCCCCACTGAAATACCCCATTGCAGTGGTCCCTTTAACTATCACAATGGTCCTGAATAAAGTCTTCCTCGTCGTACTTTAACAAGTATCATTGAATAATTTTTTAACAGATCCTACCAATAGAGGAAACTGAGTGTGTAATATATGCAAACTTTCTGTTCTAGCTTAACAGATATTCTGAATATCTAAAACTATTCTAAAATAAAAATTTTTTCAAATAAAAGTAAAGAAAGAAAAAAAGAGAAAGAGGGACCCACAGACCAGATGCAGCAGCCAGGATCTTGTTAAAAATTCACATTCTCGGGTCCCAGCCCAGACCTTCTGAATCAGAAACTCCAGTGATGCTGCAATCTGTGATTCTGATTTTGTGATTGAGAACCACTGACCTAGCTGGTTGCCCGAGAGCTCTCCTTCCAGGTGCTTCTCATTTTAGATGAGGTCATGTTACTTGTTCTTCAATGCCCAGGAGTGAAGAATCAGATTAGTCCTCTCTGCAGCTTCTGATTACCAAATTGTCACCTTTCACAGAGGGATGTTATGCCTGCCTCTTGTCTCCTGTTATTAACATTTGATCTCCAAGGCCCTTCTCAGACCCCATTGTGCTCATGTCTTCCACAACTTCTCCAGCACACATAGAAATTTTCCACCTCTGATATCCCCAGACACATAATCATGTACCAACTTGATTTGTTTCCAGAGGCTACAAATCAAGGCAGAGTGTGAATTATTCTCTGGAGACAGAGGACTCCATCTACCAGATGGTGACCTTGGGTAAATTGTTTGACTCCTTCTGTACCTACCTTCTGTGAATTGGTGATGATAGAAGAGTATATCCACCTCATGGGTTTTTGTGAGAATTGTGTTAATGCACATAAGATGTTAAGAATAGTATCTGGCACTTAGTGAGGACCCAATAAATGTGAGCTGGTGTTATTGATAGTGAAAGGAGGTCTTGCCTCTTAAGTGTCTCTCCACTTAAAGCAGAGTATTGTGCATAAAATATTGGCTCAATGAAGACTAGGTGAATTGAATGAGTAAATTGAACCCACAAAATTTTATTTCAAATACAGTGATCGCCCCATCCCCAAACCCCTCCCCCAGTCTTCTAAGGTACTTTGATTTCTAGTTGTGATGTTGGAAATAATTCATGTCATTTATGTAATGCTTTTAGGATAAAGCTGGAGAATTGGAGATTATATAAACCCTGGGAGCAAATTAACTTTACTTCAAGATCTACCACCTACAGTTGTACTGTTATCAATTAATAACACCATTTTAATTTTGATCAAAGATTATTCTAGTTCCAGAAAGCCTTAGCAAATTTTCTGTTAGCCTAAGAGACAAGATTATTAAGAAAAGAAATGAGCACCCCAGGGAGTGTTCCAGCAACAGGTGGGTAAGTGACCATGTTAGAGTAATAGGGTCAGATTTTGCCTATTTGTTCTTTGCCACAGGTTAAATAGAAATGCAACAATTTACTTGCCATGAATACACAAGCCTGAGGTGTTTGGGTTTGTTTTCCAGATGGGAATTAACGTGGTGGACTCTGCAGTATCCGGACTAGGCGGTTGCCCTTATGCAAAAGGTGCTTCTGGGAACGTAGCCACTGAGGATTTGATATATATGCTTAATGGCCTGGGGCTCAATACAGTAAGTTACTTTAACATATTTTAATATTCATGCATTCCTTGCAGCTCCAAACTGCAATGCTTCTCAGATGTGGGAAGCAATTTTGAGGTCAAAGTTTTACTACACTTCTGCTATTTGCTAAAATGCACAGTGGGAAAATGCAATAAAAATTCTTTCAGGGGCTTTATAAAGTCACTTCTTGCTGTAGCTCAGTCACTAATAATGCTACCATTTAACATTTTTATAGTGCTTCATGACCTCTGAGATATGTTTTTATGTATTATCTGATTTGATTTCACACACTTTGTGAGTTTCAGCCTGTGCCTTTGCTGTTACAACTGTTGAGTTTTGCAGTTTTGTTTTTTGTGTGGATGTTTTCCTTGGAGAAAACTGAGACCTTGATTGTCTCACAGTGACAGCTAGTGCTTCTGGAAAAGATCCCGGGGCACTTTTAAAATGGTCAGTGGAAGAGTGGAGCTTAATAATACTTAACATGTGAGACACCGAATGGCAAACATCGTCTCTTTACAATTAGTACCTGAAAAGTCACATGTCATATAATAACATCCACCAAAATCACCATCTTGTTTTGCCACATGCTGGTTAACATAACCTGTTAGTCTACTGGACAGATTTTTAGGAACAAAATATAGAAGGCAAGAAAATTGTCCACAGACGATTAGACATTAAAAATGTTTTCTGACATGTAAAAGCATCATCTGGGTTACGAAATGGATTTTTCCCTCTCTACTTCTCTTGCCTCTCCTCTTTCCTCACTGTACTAATACTGATGCTCCTGTTGACACTAAACTTGCTTGCAGTCTCCATTTCTGCACCATTTTCTTCCACACCTCCACCCCTTGCTCATGCTTTCACCACTGCTTGGCCTAGTACTCCATTTCACTTGGGAAGTGAGGCCCTGCCATCCTAAAACAGTCTCATAGCATCTCCCTGTCTATGCCCCAGGGCAAATTTGTAGGTTCTTCCATGCTATCTTCTGTATTAGCTCAGAACTTACCACAAGGTTGTATCATAATCTTGTTTATGTGTCTACCTTCCCATGCAGCCAGAGAGCAATTATTACAGCTTATTTATACTTGGTGCCTGTGGCATAAAGATGCTCAATAAATATTTATTGAAGGACAGATTTCTCTTGACACTAAACACCAACAGCTGTTGCGAATAAACACCAAAAGCTATTGCCTATCTTCTCTGGTTAGGATAAATATCATTTCATTTACAAAGTAGCTTCATTATTTCTATCAGAAGGATATGATGGAAACTGAAGAGAAATAGACCCCTTCTTAGAGATTTAGATAACTGCATCAACTGACAGCTGATGCTCAGTATATGCTGGTTATGATCTATAACTTTAGGGTTCAAATGCAAATAAGTCAAGTCTATTCTTAAGAATTTCACAATTCAAAGAGGATCGCTACATTGAGTAGCTGCCACAGTTCAACCAATTACCCAGGCTAACAGTCAAGATTCTCTGAAGCATCCAGTCTCACTATGGGCCTAATCAATAACCAACAGCCACTAATTTGTCCTCTAAAATATTTTGGTTGTTTGACTCTTCTTTACTGTCTTTCCTGCGACAACACGAACACAGGGTGCTTATGCTCTACAAGGGTTGGCTGGCTCCAGACTTGCTTTAAAATGCATCCTCCATGCTACCGTCAGAAGATTTCATCTAAAACACAAGTGTGAACAAGCTCTGCTCCTGCGTGAGCACCCACCAGTGGATTCTCACTTCCCAAAAAGCAAGGCTGTGCTCTAGCACATAATCTGGCCTATTTGTAACTTTCCCAGTATAGAAGGGGTAGTTCGCCTTTTATCCATATGTGCCGTAGTATTTTTCAGATATCTTGTATTGCTCTTCTCTCAGCCTACCTGCAGTGCCCCACACCTCCTCCACCCTCTCAATGACTCAAACTCCCCCTACGGAACTTGGGTCAGGATTTACCCCTCCTGGCACCATTCCCTGAGACACTCTTCTACTCCTTTTTTGGTGGCCCCGCATCTCTGCCTCTGTAATCGCCTGGGCATATCTCTATCCATGGCTTTAACTATAGTACAGAACATAGGTTTATAGGTATATATCGCCTGCTTGACCATAAGCTTCCTGAAAGCAGAAACCACATTCTACATGAGGTTCCTCAAACCCCAGAGGTGTATTTAAGCACCTGATAAATGATTCGAGAATCAATGCAGTGTTACTTCATAATAACATCTGTTAATTAAATAAAATGGTGGAGAAAGGCCAAAACAAAACTTTTCTTTGGTGTGATATCAACAAATTCTACTGCATAATTGTTACAAGTGGAGTTCTTGAAAAGCAAAGAAGAACATTAATGACTAAAATATTACCATTAACTTTCGCTGTATGTAATTCAGAAGTGAAAGACACATGCTACTGGTTATTTACAAAATTTAAATATCTTTGAATTAAGGATGTTGAACTAAAATGTGCCTGACAGATACACTCCACCTAAAGCTATTACCATGGCCTTGACAAAATCAAATTTCTCAAACCAAAGCAAATGTTAGTACCCTGAGAATAACTTTATAATAAAAAAGAAATCATGAAATTCATTTACAAGTGTCATTTTACAAAATATTTTTCTTCATCGTTCCTAAAAGGAGAAGTAAACTACAAAGAGAATGGTGCTTTAAACACTTCTAGAGAGAAATAGTTAGCTGTATTAATGTCTCTAACTTCTAAAATGATAATTATTGTTATGAAAAGCCCCCATAAGTATTTATACTTGTATATCTTAAGAAAATAACAGATTTCCATAAATATTAAAAACTAAAGGAAGACTGAGTATGTTCAAATTTAAGCCCACATGTTTCTAGTCCATGTTGAGGGAGGACATAGGAGGTTATGAAATGCTACATAAGGGCAAATTTGTGGTTAATCCACCTAATGTTCTGCCTTCTCCTTTGACAGCAAAAGTGCTGAGTGGAGACTTCGTTAGTGACCTTTCATTACACCAAGGCTGAAAGCATGCCCTGAACTTGGCCTTCGTACCCAACTGCATATCTGTCATCCATGGATTTACCTAAGCCTTTGTTGATCCTATTTATACTTTCAGACAGTACAACCTCTCAGGAAAACAAGTTCCAGATGTGTGCTAAATACTGCTTCATTTTATTTGACTTGCAACTACCTCTTCAACATCATACCAATAATAGTGTTTCTGACCTTGGTTAAAAATAATACATATATGTATATATATATGCACATTCACCTTTCCTACAATCCTTATGGATTTATCAAATTTGTTTATATAGTAAAGAGGATTTTTTTTCTGTCAGTTATTATCTATAAACTCCTCCAAAGCATTACTGTTTGATTGTCCTCTACCGATATTTTGTTGACTGGTTTCTGGTTCCATTATTGCCCTTTAGGCTTTAGGTACCAGCCTAAATTACACTGAGTTATTCAGGTGTGTCAAGCCTATGCTATTATACAAGGGTAAGATTCAAGATATGTTTTAATAAGGCATAAAAATCTAAAATGCTGACTACATGATTCATGAAAAAAAATGTTGCCCCCAAATTGATAATGAACAACATGTTGTACAGTAATTTTAAATGGTTAAGTAACTACTAATGAAATTAAAAGGGATCTGTCTTGTCTTTTTTCTCTCTAATGCCCCTTCCCTCCTGGTATCTTTTCTTTTCCATACCAGGGTGTGAATCTTTACAAAGTGATGGAAGCTGGTGACTATATTTGCAAAGCTGTGAATAAAACCACGAACTCTAAAGTAGCACGAGCCTCCTTCAGTGTTTGACTTGGATGGATTTATGACTTAAGGTTGAGAAGATCAATTTCAGCTACATATACATGCTCACCTAAAAATCATTAATGTCAACTTGTTCTGAAATGTGAAGTAATAGGAGGGGGGCAAGAGATAATCTTCAAAAAGATTATAACTGAATAGATTATGAAGTCTACAGAAAGCAGTCCCAGTCACCAGGTAAATTGCAAGCTGAGAATAAATAATGAAGCTTGTAGTCATACTTTTGAACTTGGAAAAAAAGTCTCTTTTACTCTCATAGAAATAACTTTTTAATTTAGTAGACAGGAAAATTGACTTCAGATTTTGCTAAGTATCAGATACTGTGTTAATACTTAATCAAGCAGGCTTAGCACAGTGTACATATTGTCAGTAGTTTATGAGCTCCTGCAGGGTGTGTGGCCTCAATATTATGTGTTTTGCCTCTGGATCTCAACTTTTCCTTTGCCAAGTCAGTTAAGTTATAGACCAAGAGCCAAATCTCCATCTGACCCTACATAATTTTTAGCAATACAACTTTTATATTTCAAGTATGGCTAACATCTGTTAACTATTTCAATGACTTTGTCTTATTCCAAGAGGCTGTGGTCAATGGCAAGATGCCATATCCTGGAAACACATTACAACCTCCCATGTTTGTTACATGCATCCAGTTTACCATACTTTACCTTTCATCAGTTACAGTAAAAACCAGCAGGGTGTTACTTAACTGTTGAGAAAGTATAAGGCATAACTTTTGTCCTGATTTCTAAATAGCAGTGATGGGAACATGTATCATAATCTACTATTTAATAATCTATTAATTTTTAGATTACTTCCAAATTGCCTAAGGAAATACCATTGTGATCCTAAGAATATTAAGATAGTTCTTAATTCATGAAATAGCTGTTTTCCATGATTCATGGTGCTATGGTGCTTTGATTATATCACATTATTTTCGTTGATTTTTTTAATGGTTATTTTTGAAGGCAAAGTGACTGAATTTTTTTCTGTTGTACTAGAAAGCATTGCCAGATATAGCAAAAATTAATATATCAAAGATTGAGATGAGCAGGAGAACTATGTCAAGAAAAAATATTTCGGTAACTTATACAAATCATATGGGGGTCTGAAATGTCAGTTCTATTATTTATATAGAATTTTCCAATAATACTGGGTGATATTATCTTTGAATAAATTTGAGTATAAATTGAAAAATAAAAGTGACTATTATGGAATTTCTAGGAAATACTTATTAAAAACCATTGAAATAAAAAGAAACTTTAAAAAGTAAGAGAAGAGTACAGATTGCAACTAAGTTATCTTTAAAGATATACAGTAAGAAAAGAATCACAAGAAAAACATATTGGTAATTGGCAAAAGCAAACTAAATTCCCATAGAAGAAGAGAACTTCTCAGCTTGTGCCATGATTTTGGAGAGGAGGCATAACAGCAAGCTTGTCTTCCAGAGTACTGAGAACAATTCTGTGTTTCGTGCAGGGAGCAGACAAAATCACAGCTAGCTGTGGATCTCCCTCAGTTACATGTCCCTTGTGTACCTGTCTTCGTGAATTACATGCCCTGCACACTGAGGCAGTAAGAGTCCACCTGCACTAAGCGTGTACAGCAGGATATGTGTCCATCTTCTAAGGAGACCGACTTTTCCTGTCTCTTACAAAGCTGTGGAGTTCTCAGTTTTGAAATATTTGGAAAAGTTCTGTTGACGCAAACTGCTTCTTAAAACAGTTAAGGGGAAAACATTGCTGTTTTGAAATAAAAACCATGGACTCTTCAAAAGGCAGATCAAGTATTCAGAAATCCTAGGACACAGTGACATAGCATCCGCATCAATTTACTGATGCACTTCCACAAATACCCTGATGCTACCTAATCACATTTGCCACATTTGCTTGTGTTTTTGATATTTGGTATACTTTCTGCACCTAAACCATTTGAACCCCTTTGCTAGATTAAAGAAAGTTTCTTTTCTGGTTTTGGGGGAAAATCACATAATCACATAAAGCTGCCTGAAGTCCATAGGCAGAATCCCCTCAAGATGATATTTCAAGTAACCAGGAAACATTGAAATCATTGTAGGACCCACCCAAACAACCCACCCACTTGTAATAATATGTTGATACTAGGTTTAGCTTTGGTGCAAGGGCTTAGGAATGGCAAAGCATTTATAACTTTTATCCAAATACAGATCAAAATAATCCTTTATAATACCTTCCTTTCAGTCAAGGAAAATAGCTTTTCCCTGTCCTAGAACCTATGATGTATTTCTATTACATGTATGTGTTGATAACTATTATAGACAAAGACTTTAAATTCTCTGAAAACTAGAAACGTTATAAATTCTAGATTCATGAAAATCACAAAGCAAATGAAGCTGGCTGTAAATTTCTGGGAAAATTAAGAATGTCCTTTTTATGTTATTTATTCTGATCACTATAACATTTAATAAATACCCCGTTAGCTCCACTCGTGTGATTATTCATTTCTGTATATGTGGATCCTATCTCTCCTAAATGATGAACTCCAAATGTAAGAGTCACAGGATTATCTAATGGGGAATAAACAAGCCACAAATATTATCCCTATCACAATTGTAAAGAAAGGGTAAAACTAAGGTCTGGGAACCAGCCAGGAATCTGAACCGAAGTAATAAGCAAGTGAAGGACTGCTGTAAATACTGATGATCATTTTGCTTTTGTGGACCAGATGATATAGGTTTTGTGCTATAATGGGGCAGACCTAAAAGTTAAAAAACAGGTTTGGAGATATAGAAATAGAGAGAAAGGGATTGGGCTGAGCCAGCAAAGGAGGCAGGGAGAAGGGATTCAGAAATGGAGGGGGGAAGGAGGGTAGGAAGGAAGTGCGCAAGCATGTGCACGTGAGAGAACGAGAAAGAGAGAGAGAGAGAGAGGTGAGGAACTATATTTCTTGCCCTGGAACCGGCTTCAGTAGAAGGGCAAATTTGCTGTGATAGAGTGTATCAATTAGACCACTTTAAGCTTCAGTTAACGGAAAACTCAATAGGCTTAAGCAACAAAAATTATGTCAAGTAACAATATTGCAGAAATATCACTATTCCACCACTATTTAACTCAGTGGCTCAGCCATGTTACAAGGGAATAAGTTCTCCTAGTTTCCCTGCTTTTCCTGTCTCGCGGTGGTGGCTCACCTTCAGGCTCCTGCAGGAGTGTTGTGGCAGTTCCGGGCCTCAGGTTCCATGTGGTGCTCAGCAGTGGCAGAAGGCTTTTTTGTCTTCTACCCACCCCCATCCCAGACTTCCTCTCATGTTTCATTGGGCAGAATATCATCACACACCCTTTCCATAAACTCTTACTCACTTTGGAATAGACCACTGGCATAGACCGAATAAGGTCATTGGTGACCTTGGAAAGATCAGGGAAGAAGACCTGCTGGAAGCACATTGTATGGTGAAACAGGGTGGAGGAACTGAAGGCAGGTAAGTTAACTATGCTAAGGAAGGAGCCTGTATCCAATTACTCTGAGACAGGAGGAAAAGATGAAAATAGGATTTTTTAAAAAAATTTACATAGCATAGGTTTTAAGATAGAAGTAGTTGATCCTACTAATTGGTCTTGCTCTCTCTTTCTTTTTTCAGGGAGATAGGAAATGAAGTCTTCCCTAGAGATGGAGATAGAATGAGGGCTTGCAAAGAATGGTAAAGTTCGAAACCCACCCTGTGGGGAAATGGGTAATAACATACTGATGCCTGAACATTGCTCCCAGAGATTTTGGTTTAATTGATCTTGAGTAGTGCTTCAAGGCTCAACATTTAAAAAAAATGTATTCCAGGCACAATGTCCTGTAAGAGTTTGAGTGGAAAAAGTTACATGTCCCTCATTTTAAATCAAAAGATAGAAATGATTTTTTAGACTTGTAAATTGTATATCATTTATTCAGTTAAACACAAAAGTTATAAATGTTGAGAGACATGATATCATGGTGTTTAAGAGTGTGGGCTCTGAAGGCAGACTGGATCTGAAGGTTGCCTCTGCCAGAAAAGCTAGAAATGATTAAGCTTAGTAAGGAAGGCAGGTCAAAAGCCAAGACAGGCTGAAAGCTAGGCCCCTTGCATGTAGTAGCCAAATTGTAAATGCAAATGAAAAATTCTTGAAGGCCATTAAAAGTGCTACTCTAGTGAGCAGACAAATGAAAAGAAAGTGAAGCGGCTTCATTGCTGATATGAATAAAGTTAGAGTGGTCTGGATAGAAGATCAAACTAGGCACAACTTTGTCTTAAGCCAAAGTCTACTCCAGAGCAAGACCTTGACTTTCTTCAATATTATGAAGAATGAGAGAGGTGAGAAAGCTGTAGAAGAAAAGTTGGAAGCTAGAAGAGGTTGGTTTATGAGGTGTAAGGAAAGAAGCCATCTCCATAACATAAAAGTTCAAGGCGAAGCAGCAAGTGCTGATGCAGAAGGTGCTTACACTAAACAACATATTTTCCATGTAGATGAAACAGCCTTATATTGGAAGAACATGCCATGTAGGACTTTTATAGCTAGAAAGGAGAAAAAGTCAATGGCTGGCTTCAAAGTTTCAAAGACAGGCTAACTCTTGTTGGGGGCTAATGCAGCTGGTGACTTTAAGTTAAAGTGAATAATCATTTTACCATTCTGAAAATTCTAGGACCCTTAAGAATATGCTAAACCTATTCTGCCCGTGCTCTGTAAATGGAATAACAAAGCCTGTATAACAACACAACAGTTTGCAGTATGGTTGACTGAATATTTTAAGCACATTGTTGAGACCTGCTGGTCAAAAAAAAGAGTTTTTCAAAATATTACTGCTCATCAACAGTGCACCTAGTTATGCAAGGTCTCTGATGGAGATACACAATGAGGTTAATGTTTTTATATTTGCTACACAATATCTGTTCTGCAGCCCATGGATCAAGAAGTAATTTCAACTTTCAAGTCTTATTATTTAAAAAATATATTCCATGTGGTTCTAGTTGTCATAGATAATGATTCCCCCGATGGATCTGGGCAAAGTAAATTGACAACCTTTTAGAAAGGATTCACCATTCTAGATGCCATTAAGAACATTTGTGATTCATAACAAGAGATCAAAATATGAACATTAACCAGGAGTTTGGAAGAACTCCTCATGGATGACTTTGAGGAGTTCAAAACTTTAATAGAGAAAGTAACTGCAGATTTAATGGAAATAGAAAGATAATTAGAATTAGAAGTAGAGCTCAAAGATATAACAACTGCTGCTATCTCACAATAAAACTTTAATGGATGAAGGGTAGCTCCTTATGCATGAGCAAAGAAAGTGATTTCTTGAGATGGAATCTAATGGTAAAGATGCTGTGAATATTTTTAAAATGAAAACCAAGGATTGAGAATCTTACATGAACTTCATTGATAAATCAGGGGCAGGGTTTGAAAGTATTGATTCTAATGAACAAAGTTCTGCTGGAGATAAAATGCTATCAAACAGCATAGCATGATATAGAGAAATCTTTTGTGAAAGGAAGAGTCAATCAGTGAGGCAAACTTTATTGTTGTATTATTCAAAGAAATTGTCACGGCCACCCCAACATTCAGCAATCACCACGCTGATCAGTTAGCAGCCATCAACATCGAGGCAGGACCCTCCACCAGGAAAAAGTTTACAACTCCTGAGGGATCTGATGATCATTAGCATTTTTAGCAATAAAGCATTTTTAATTAAAGTATGTATATTATTTATTTTGACATAATGCTATTGCACACGTAATAGACTACCATATAGTGTAAACGTAACTTTTACATGCACCAGGAAACAAAAAAAATGCATGTGACTTACTTTATTCTGTAATTTGCTTTATTGTAGTGGTCTAGAACCAAATCTGCAATATTTCCAAGGTATGCCAGTATGAATAATTCATGTGACTTTGTGTGACATATTAATAAGTAATATGTCCTGCTTTGCACTGAATGATATGCTGAATATGGAGGAATCTGAAAGGCTATTCTGGGAGGAGAATAAGGGAAAAAAAGATTAATCACTCCCATCAGATATTAACTGGACTCTGCAGAATGTTTAGTAGGCTTAGCATTTACAGGGTTCAGCTTAGGAGAGAGTTTGTGAATGGTTGTATCTTTTTTGAAAGAAAGTGAATTCATGTATTTAAGAAGAGGCTTCTATGAGCCCTGGACTACATAGACTTAAGTTAGAGTTATAAGTCTTGTTTGTAGAAACATCATTTAGCAAATGAAATTATATCTTTAAATTTTTCCGTGACCCTCAAAGCACCTACAAGAGACGTCCACAAACTGCTTGTGTGTAAGTTATTTATTTGATGTTATTTTTGTCAGTATGTAAGAAATTTTCAGGAATAGTGGGCATTGTTCTGTACAATAACCTGTATTAGAAGTTTCCAGATCTAGTTATTTGTAGAATTATGTCAATGTGAAACAATGGCAAGTACTTAGGTTGGAATTAATAAGAATTTTATTGATTCAAGGTGCTTTGCCCCAGCTGTCAAACACAGACCAGACTCTTTTGCTGTTCTTCACCCTGAATTCATAAAAAATACCATCCCCATAGGACAATTTTAATTGGAAGCATATTTTACCCACATGATGCAAACTCAAGGGTCACAACAGGCAACCTGAAAGATTGTTCCACCATATGTTATCCCCAGAAAATATATTCCCCAAATAGCATGATACACAAGGGGCAAAGATTATATAAGTCTTAAGATAAACTTCCCATTGAGTCAGTTTACCATAACTAAATGATTGGGTTTCAAATGAAGGCAAAATGCAATTTAGATTCTGGTGTACATTAAGAAAATGAGAATTATGTTATCCACCTGTTTGAGGGCCTGTTACTTTTATGCTAACCTGCACAGTGTGCTTCAAGACATTCAGGGATGAGCTTAATACTTGGTCATATATTCTGAAAACCAGAAAATGTAGAGATTTTTTATTACAGTAAAGTTAAATGTCTAGTACTATTAAGAAACTAGATAAATTTTAAAAGTAGTCTATTAGTAACATAATTTTAGTTTTTATAAGAGGTGAAAGAAATTTTAATCGACAAAAGATAATTTCCTACAGTAATGTTTACTTGTAAGTATATCTGAAATACTTTTGAGTGGTAACATATGTTTTCTGAATTATTAAATATAATTACTTAAATTCCAAGAAGAAATTTTACATTATTTTAAGCCTTCAAAAATTATAACCTTCAAGGTATAAGTTTACAATTCTGATGAAAATGTTTGCAAACTTTTGTTTTATAATTTTCCTGGCATGAAGAGTTATCATTAAAACTAACAAATATCTACCTTCAATTATATAGTATAAATTAATCATAATATTAGAGTTGAGGTGATTAAGTTTCCATATTGCTTTTCCATGGAATTCAGGATATCAAGTAAAGAGAGTACAAATGAAATTTGCTTTAAAAATGCTGCAGTGCTGCCAACTAATATGAATTTGCAAAGATATTTGTGTAATAATTTATTTAAATCACCCCCATTTGGCCTTCAGCACCATGAAGGCAAGGTCTTTGTCACATCCAAGCCCAGCACAAGAACTGGTACCTAATAGTGTCCCAAAATTTGTGTAACAAGCCCTCTCAGTGGTGCCATAAGAAATCACTCTGGAGAACAACACGGGGAAAGCAAGAGCAATTTCGTATGTGAAAAGAAGAAGCATCTAGCAAACTGTAAAGCTGCTTATCCAACAATCCCAGAATGTGTCAGTGATTGGCTAATTAGGATGCCAGTGACTTAATCTAATGACTACAGTTATATTTTCATGTGTAAAAGAATGGCATCTTTAAAAAGACAAGGATAGTTAACATGTTTGACCTTAATTCTTCCTTTGTTTCTCTGTTGTACATGTAACAATTTCATGTACATAATTTTTATATTTCAAAGATCTGGTTTTGACCTCTTTGAACCGTCTCAGTTGACTCCTTATTTTATCGGTTTTCTGAACATCTGATAAATGTCCCTAGGCTGTAGGTTAATCAGCTGCCAAAGAGAGATTATTAGCTCATTAGCAGCTACTTTGGCCCATGGGCAGTTGATTCCTCAAGCAGAGTTAGAAGAAAACTCACTGGCATCAAACTGGATTTTCTCAACACTGGAGTGATAATGTGGATAATTCAGCTTCTTATTGGTTTCTTATATTTAAAAATGCATTCCCTTCTTTATCCCAGAAGAGGTTATGAAACATATGCAGTACAATAAATAGGAGTAGAGACTGGGTTTAGAGCAGAAAAATCCAGTTTTAATCTCAACTCTGTTTCTTAACAACATAACTTTGAACAAATTTCTTAGTCTTTCTAAACTCATTATTCATCTACAAAATGAAGAGAAACCTAGTATATATCAAACATAACTTTGATGAGTATTAAATATATATACATACCTTAGAAGAATTCTGGATTGAATAATTACTTAAATAAATGTAACCTATTTTGTTCGACTGTATTGTTATCCCCCAGCATACCCTGGGCTTCTCAGGGGGAAGAGAACAATTACCGGCCATACTGATTTAGACAGCCGACTTGCTTTGGCCAGTGACATGTGAGCAGGAATACATGTGTTGTTCCTAAATGGAAGTTTTTAAGATGAAACATGTACTTTGTCAGAATCTTTCATTTCCCTCTGGTAATATTCCAGAGAAAAATTGCCTTGTCAGTCTGGGCCTCCCAGTGAAGACAGTGAAACAGAGCTTACCTGTAAGGAGCCTGTAGTGTGAGCAAGAAATAAACCTTTGTTATTGTAATCTATTGGCGTTTCATGATTGCTTGTTATTGTAGAATAACTCAATCTACCATATTTGATACATCTATTACTAGTTTTATTATTGTAAATAATGGTGATAATAAAGGCAAATACAGATACAAAAAATAAAACTATCAAAAATGTATGTAATCAAAAGTATTTTTTAAAGGTTAGGTGCAAATGGAACTCTGAGATTTCTAGCAACTATATCATAAAGGAGGTACTAGATTCAATGTCCATAGTACACAAATAAATCATTCACTAAAGAGAATCAAACACTTCTAGTTCAGAAATCTTAGAGAGCTGTGTCCCATGGATCTTAACAAAATGGATTATATTTGACCAGCAAGTGAAATCCATTGTGGGGAAATTATTTGATTTGGGGTCTGCTAGGATTAGTCTGTGGCAGTGATAATGGCAATAACTTGTAAAACAAAAACGAGGCAACTACAGTCATACAAGGTCTACAAAAGCATTGCCTTATAGGTGGTCTTGTATTTGAGGTTCTCTCTGCCATAATGAGATGCTCTTGTCTTCTACAATGGAGATAAGATAATATAGGAGATGAAAAGTGAGGGAAGGAAGTCCAATTTTTGATTCCCTGTAGCACCCTGTTTTGTTTTGTTTTTTTTCTTTTTCTCTTCTTCTTCCCATTTCCTCATTTCTTTTGCTTGAACTCACTTTTGGTTGAGCCATTGTGTGCATGTTATAAGAAAATAATGGAAAATCTTAAACCACTGATTTTCTTTTCAGTTTCTTAAAATTATGATGCTCTCCAGCTCCAAAACCAGTGAAGCAACAGAATTCATTACTCCTGGGACAGGTTGGGTACAGGCCTAGAACAAAGAAGTCATTGTTCAGTTTGAACTTAAAAGCTAGTCTTTTCAAGCACATAGAAAAACAACAGCATTGAAAGCCAGGCTTTGTTAAGGGCGAGAGAGCCATATTTTCTAAATTTTAAAAACTTCCTTGTACATGTCACAATCCTACTCTGGCAGACTTGAGTCGTAAAGCTGTACTAAAAGTCATAGTGCAAAAACTGTGGAGGATATGCTGCAAGAAAAGTCCACATAAAATAGGAGCTTTCGACCTTGGAGAAATAGCAGAAAAGCAGAGGCAAGAGGTCCGGCTCTGGCACCCTGCCCCAAGCCTTTCCCAACAACTACTTCCCCTCCCCAGTCACTATGCCATCTCATCCCTGGTTGACTCCATGGTTTGGGGCCAAGGCAGAAAAGAGGAACAATGCTCACACCTATAAAAATTTGGGGAAAATTCCAGTATAAGAGGGCCTTCCTTACATCTTGCCCCCTAGTGAAGCTGTGCGTTGGTTCTGTTGCCAAATCAGCATGGCACTGGAACACCAGTGGGATAGAAGCCATGGCTGAGGAAGGGGTTTGAAGTTAGCTTTAACCAAATACTGCTAGAAACAGCAATGAGTAGAAAAAGTGGCTGACTATTTTACACTGCAGAGGAATGTGGGGAAGTTGAGGCCCTGCCTAGATAGCTCTTATGGAAGAGGCCTAGCCTTAGAACAAGAAAGCCATTGTATATGGAAGCCCCAAAACTGGAAACCATGACGTGGAACAATGGCACCCAAATTATCAGGGTAGAGCAGCCACTCCTCATCCGACTGTGGAACTATGGCCAGAGACCCACAGAGATACAGAAAGCAGGATGCCCGCCTAAGCATGCTGTCCATTCACAAAGGTACCCTCTTGGGAAAGGAGAGGAGAAAAAGAGATGAGAGTCCTCCAGTTGAGAATTCGAAGTTAAACTAACCGATTACTTATCCTACAGGGACTGACTTAATCTGAATAAACATTTGGGTTACTTTTCTTGGCAATTTTAAGATATTTTTCTCATCATCATGGGATATAGAAGCATTTGAGATCAGACTATGAATAAATGAACAGATAAATATTCACTATCTTTGGGTACATGATATGATAGGTTGTAAGGTAGTGGTATTGATACAATGT
This sequence comes from Avahi laniger, assembly GCA_963575035.1. Taxonomy (NCBI): domain Eukaryota; kingdom Metazoa; phylum Chordata; class Mammalia; order Primates; family Indriidae; genus Avahi; species Avahi laniger. The sequence goes on from CAUYSK010114053.1 coordinate 65,139, forward strand.
TTTGATCCTTTACTGTTTTTAAGTTGCTTTGATTACTCAGAACTATCTCAGATATTCCTGTTAGGCCAGTTAGCAATTAAAATATTAGAGCTACCACAACATGGTAAGTTCAGAGTCTTAACAGCATAAGTATCCCCCAAGTAACATACAAAGCAGCAGAGGGTGAGAATTTGACATTATAAAATCCTATCCTTACAGATTAAAATATCTATTTGTAAAATCTGCTTCTACTACTAAAATGTTTACTTTTACATTTTTTATTCTTTGTGTACTTTTGCCTCCCAGTAACCCAAGGAAGATGGAAAAATACAGTTAAAACCCAGTGGCAAAAAACAACTTCTCCAAGTGCTGCCTGTCCAAATGTGATTACATCAAATAGCCCAGATTAATGATGTTCCTATAACCTTAATGCTTGGTCCCTATGTTTGGTGGACCCATAATAAAAATCTAATTATCATTCCCAATTTTCTGAATATTTATATACAAAATATGTACATTATTTTATAGTTCTATTTCTTCTTTCCTGTTGATTCAAAGACTCAAACACATAGAATCTATTTTTGGATATGATTGAAATGTGAGGTTGATTCTTAATAAAATCTTCTGTTATATACTTAAGAATTTAACCCAAATTCACCCAGTTTAGCAATTGTACCTTTCCAACAATTTCTAAATATCATTTTCTTATTCATTCAAAACCCTTGCATCTCTCTAACTAGCAGGAATTGCACCAGCCATTGCTGATATACTGGTGAGCAAAGCAGAACAGGCCTCTGGCCTCATGAAGGCATAGAGGGGAAAAGAACTTAATCAAATAAGCACACATGTGATCACACATGTAATAATTGTTAAAAAATGAAAAGTACATGGTGCTATGAGAGAGGCTGCTAAACTAGTCACACAGGCCAGTGACAACTTCCTTAAGAAAGTGACCATCTGAACTCTGAATGATGTGTGGGAATTATCTTTTAAAAGAAGGGAGGAAGGAGAATTCCAGATGGACGGTACAACTATGAGGAAGGTTTATGTGTCAGAAGAAGCATATCAGCAGTAAGGGATCAAAACAAGGCCTTGATGCTAGAACCCAGAAAGTGACTGAATTTAGGCTGGGGAAGGTAGGTAGGGGTGATCATATAGGGACTGCTAGTAATAACAATAATAGCTAACATTTATTGAGGTATTATTACATGCCAACACTGTCCTATGCATTTTATATTTACCAAGTAACTCAATATTCATAACGTTATGACAGAGGTACTATATTATTCCTTTATTATAGATAAGCAACTAAGACACAAAGAGTTTAAGTAACTTGTTCCAAATCACCCAGCTAATCATCATGGAATGATTAACTTCAACCCCAGGAAGTCTTGCTCTGGGGCTGTGATTTCAATCACTAAATTATACTAATTATAGCTTTAGGGCTTTGGTAAGTAATTTACTCTGTAGCCTGTAAAGGCAGAGGAGCTATGGACTCATTTTAAATAATTGGTAAACAGGTAGAGAGTAAAATGGTAAAATCGGAGGGCCAAGTATGTATATGGGCAGACAAATTAGGGGGCTATTGCATTACTGTAATCAAGAAATGATAGAAACATGGCCCAAGTTCTTATCTTTACTAAAACACTTTTTCTTGTAGAAACAAGTACCAATCACCGGGTCAGAAGTACATTCCACCCCACCACCACCATGTGGTAGCAGATTTTAGAAGTACTTAGTAAACTAAGCATATAAATACCTTCTTGTCCTTTAATTGCCTATTTTCAATGGAACAAATTTGTTATAGCCAACCACAGGGCATCAGGGAATTAGATCATTGTTCATCCATTTCTATTTCCTTTTGAAATAGGATTTTATATTTATGTTTGAGTATCACTGGCAGATTTCCTCTTGGTACTAGGAATAGTACTTTATATCAAATAATTGCACAATACCTACAAGGTCACAATTTGCAGAGGTTTAGGACACTGCTTGTTTCTACGCCTTCCTTGAAAATTCCCTTCCTCCTCCTTATAGGGGAAGAACAATTCATATTCGACAATCTCTCCAGACAGGGACAAGACTGGCCACCCTGAGGTCTTTAGATGGCCACAACATTTTCAACTTGCATGACATCAGTCATTCCAAGATCTTCATTCTCTATATGCATGGTGATTTCCAGGACAAATCCAAGAGAGACTCACATGCTATCAGAAGTCCTAGCTTTCCAGATCATACGTTGTTTTGTGCTTGCTTATTTCCTCACTCCTTGTTTCCTAGTAGGTTCCTGTCTTCCATTCTTCTCTGTCCCTCTAGATCCTTCCACTGGGCTTTAGGAATTCACTCTTGGCCATCGGCAAACTCTTTAACCTCCTCATGTTATTAAACTTTCTCCTTGCCCCCGTTCAATTATTCTGTATCATGGGCTGAATGTTAGAATGAACCCCCCGGAGACTAAAGAAAAAAATGCCAGTGCCCTAAACCATGACACATGCATTGAATCAAAACTGTGAAGAGGCAATGGGCACCACTTAATCTAAAATTTTCTCTGGTTATATAATGGGCATACAGGGTTGAAAGCCATTAGATCAATGGTTCTCAAAGTTTGACCTTTGGACCAGCAGTGTCAGCATCATGTGGAAACTGTTAGAAATGCAAATTCTCATCCCACCCCAAACCAATTAATTCAGAAACTCTGGAGGTGGATCCCAGGACACTGTGTTTAACAAGCCCTCCAGGTGATTCTAATGAGGGCTGAAGTTTAGAACCTCGGCACTGGGCCAATAGCAACCTGGCTGGTGTCTGTAGACTTCACCCCATAGTCCCATCAATTTTAGGCAGTTTCCTCCCACAGCTCATGTACTTCAGGACCTGGAGGTGGGTTTTACATTTTCCTTGATTCCCTTTCTGTGTCTGAAATGTTCCTCCTTTTTGCTGCTTCAAAATACTCAAAAATCTTTGAAGAGAATGTCATCAAACTTGACTGCCCATTATTTTTTTTCTCTTGTGACCTACTTTGTCTACTATGTTTTCTATAAATCCCTCCTATGATTGCAGTGCCTTGGCTCACTTTTTTCCCCTTGTTTCTTTTCTACTTTCTTTCTGTAAAAATTGTCTAATTTTTATTGTTTAGAGACAGGATTTTGCTCTGTTGCCCAGGTTGGAGCAGTATAGTGGCATGATCATAGCTCACTGCAGCCTTGAACTTCTGGGCTCAAGAGATCCTCCCACCTTGGCCTTCAGAGTAGTGGAAACTAAAGGCATGCCCCATCATGGCCGGCTAATTCTTTTAATTTATTTTATTTTTAGAGATAGGGGGTCTCACTATGTTGCCCAGGCTGGTCTTGAACTCCTGGCTTCAAGCAATCCTCCCACCTCAGCCTCCCAAAGTGCTGGGATTACAGTTGTCAGCCATTGTGACAGGCCCAGGACATCATGGTTTGATATGTACATACATGGTGGAAAGGCTAAATCATGCTATTTACCATATGTATTATCTCACTTATTTTTTTGTGTGGTGAGAACACTTGAAGACTCTCTTAACTATTTTCAAGTACTCAATATGTTGCTATTAACTGTTAGTCACTAAGATTTAAAATAAATCTCTTGAACTTATTGCCCCTAACTGAAATTTTGTGTCCTCTGACCAATATCTCCCCAATTCCCCCACCTCTCAGCTTCTGGTAGCCACCATTTTACTCTCAGTTTCTATGAATTTATCTATTTATTTTTACACCCCACATATAAGTGAGATTGTGCAGTATTTGTCTTTCTGTGCCTGGCTTATCACCATTCTTATCATCCTTAGTGCCTTTAATATCCCTGTAGGATGGCTAACTAATACCCTGATCTCTTAGTTTCTGTCCATGTCATTTACATGTAATCTTCTTCTCTTAAGTCACCTTCAACTTAGGCTACCATGCTAATGGTCCTACTAAAACTTCTGAAATAGGTTTCAGCTCCCTCTCATTTTTCCAACTCTCTTAAACCAGCATTTTCCTGCTAACATCTCTTGATTTCCTATGCTTTGACCCAAGTATCTTTAACTGTGCATGACGTATTTTCAGTCTTCCCATCATTATCAGAATGACTCAACATTAAACCACACATTCATAATTAAGTTCTGCTGCTGTTGCTTCTTCCCTCCGTTGAATTCACCTAGAAAAACTTCAACCGTGGTAAAATTTAGCTCTCTGTACCTACTTAGTTGATGGCAAAAATAACCCAACTGTACTAACATATTTTGTTTTTTTGACCACAAATCTCAAACATATCAAGCGATTTGAGTTTATAATTTCATAGTAGGAAGTCCACATATGCACCTTACAAATGGCTTTATTTTTTCAAACCCTACAAGGTAAGTGCTATTAACTTCCTTGTTTCATAGTTGAGAAGACTGAGGCTCAGAGAATTTAGGTAACTCAACCCAAATCAGAAAACAGGTAAGTGAGCCAGTGAAGATTTGAACTCAGGCAGGCTTAGCGATGTTGCCTCTACTACAGTCCCCTAGTAAATTTATCTGTTCCCCAAGATAATCATTTCACACTCTCTTTTCATATCTCTAACCTTCTCCTCTCATCTATCGATGGCCTCACACTTCACAGAAACTCCACTTACACATCCAGTTGTAATGCTCCTCATAGGTGCAAAACTTCCCATGAGACTTGACTATATTCATTATCTTCCTTTTCCCATTTCTTATTCTCTCTTCAGTCCACTGTATTTGGTCTTCCGTCTCCACCATGTCAAAAAGATCTGTTCATGATCTCAATGACTTTCCTTCTACCAAAGGCAAAATTAAATTCTTGTCCAAATTTCATTCAACCTCTTGTAAATACTCTAGCTCAGATTTCACCTAGCAGTACCAGAACCATATTATTTCAGTTGACTGTTAGGTAACTTACCATGAATATTCTGCTAATGTTAGAAAGTCAATTCGTCTAAACCTGAAATAATTACCAATATCAATCAGGGAACCAACAGGAAACAGATGGTATACTCAAATTAGTATAAAGTGAAAGTTATCTTAATTAGATGACTTATAAGAATGTTTGATTTAGGAAGTCTTATACATGTGTGGCTAGTTGTAAGCAAACCTCAAAGCGTAGTGTGGGAACTCAGGACTAGTATCGACTGAGCTATTAGCACCATTATCCTGCAGGGAAAAGAAGATTCACGTAGAAAAGATCATACTGATAGAAACAGTTAAAGAAAACAGCTCACGGTTACATCTCAGGGAGGGATCCAGGGAAATATCTCCCCTATTTTCTGCTATTTCTCACCATTGACTGAACCTTACTGGCAGCCAGAGAACAGGGGAGCCTCTATTGCGTGTAAGTCAGGTTCCTGGGGGTGCATGAGAGGTGGAGAAAGATGGGAACATATATGAAGATAGCGGGCATATTGCCCTTTCCCATTCTAAGTTCATTCTCCTCCTATATGAGCCAGTTTTCTAAATGGCACCATGGTTTACCTAACGGTGCAAACCAAAAGCCTGCTGTGTGTAGGGAGCAGAGGCTTCTGGCCCCCAAAGGTTCACCAAACTGTAGGGATCAAAGACCCCTGTCCCCATAAAGATTCACCGAAAAATCACTGACCTGAGGCAGATTGATTAATAAGAGGAAAACGTTCCAAATTTATTTTAATGTGTCTACACAGGAGACTTCAAAGTGAAAACCCAAATATATAGGGGAAATTGTCCATCTTTATGCTCAGGTTCAACAAAGTATGGACAGCTCTGTAGAAATCTAATTGGACGAAAAGGGTGTGATCTAATGCTAACAGGCTGAGTGACGGAACCAGCAAGGTCTGTCCGTCTAGGTTCCTCTTGGCCTCTCTGAGTATGCATTCCTTCCTCTGGTGTGGGGCAGAGCTCTTTCTGGGATGGGGGTCTTACAGTCAAACAAGGTAGGTCAGATAATTACTTTATGGACAGTTATTACATAGAATACTTTAAGGTTTTATGGCTGCCTTTGGGGGAGGGGCGGGTTCTGGCTTTTATGACCCACCTTGGGGAAGAGGGATTCTATTACGGTTTCTATGGCTAGCTTCAGGGAAGAACGGGACTGAGAGGCGGGAGGACAAGGAATAAGAGAAGAACTTTTGCTTCTGAGGCCTTCATTTTGGGGTACTGTTTTCTGAGCCCCATCACTACCCTTAACACTCATTCTTGCTGTGATCCTTACAATCTCAATTCCCTGCAAATATCTGATCCCAAGTTCCCGTCCATTCTACTTACGACATATTTAGGAGGTGCATTCCTTTCTCTTGCATCACTGCTAATTTTTCTTTTCGCCTCACTCTATCACTCTAGCCTATTCATTTCCTTGTAGCATCTATTACTGTCAGAAATTATCTTGTTAACTTCTTTGTTTTTCAAATTTCCAAGAGGATTTTGTTCAGAATTTTATCTCCGGGTCCTCATACATAGGACTGATACAATGTATATGCTCAGATAAGTTTTGAACAAATGAATTGGTACGGGCTTTCAATATTTATTACCTAACCTTGGCTGGACATTTCAAAGCAGCCTCTTCAACATCAGTTTTAGCTCTTTCCAGTCCACCACTTATATGTCTGCTAACACACCTTTTTTAATTCAAAAATTTGATAATACCACCTCCCTGTTTAAAATTATCTTGAGCACTTTGTAGTCTTCTAAACGTAGCAGTTCATTTATTGAACAATTAGTTGTTAAACATACGCTATGCGCTAAGGAATGGTAAGCAGAGATGAGCTTACAATTAATTTACAAAGACTCAATCGGGATGTTTACAATTTACAGAGAAAAACAGAGAATGAGGAAGCCACGACAAAGAGTTGTAGTAGTCTAAGGGGAACACTGGGTGTGAGCGGAGCGCTGAGCAAGGCTACCTGACCCTGGGCAGGGAAGGAAATGTTAGGAAAGGCTTCCAGAGGACAGAGGAGTAAAAGATAAGGGTGAAGATGGGGACCATGTCCTGAGGGGACTGATAATCCACATTTACAGCGTTGTCTCCTTAGCCCGGTGTTTAAGGACCCTTAGTGTCTCATCCTGACGTTTGTCAGCTTTATATCCTACGTTTTCTCAATTTGGACTCCCTGCTCCAGAGACAGGTGACTGTTTAGAGTTCCCTAAATACTCCATGTTGCCTCCTCTGCAGTTCTGCCTACTCATTCTTGCGGTCCTAGGAGATAAGATTCTGTTTTTTTGGGGAGGCCATCTATTTTATACTCTGTCCTCTTCTTTTCTGCCCAACATAAACACATTTCTAAAAGCAACTTGACTTCCTTCCTCAGTTTTCCAGAGAATGGTTTGCGTTTTCCTAGAAATGACCAAGTCTACATTAAATGGCAGCAATTTCAAGCTGGAAATTCCTACAATCTCTTCCCATTAACTCTCTACAGAGCCTCTGAAATATGTAGAACTCCTTGAGGGACATCTGTGACTCATCAAATTATTCTTCCTTGTTTTAAAAGATAAAGGATGGCTTTTTGATTACTCTGAATAAACACAGCCAAATGTTAACTTCAAATTTAATTTAATATAGACAATTGATTCCAAAATGTAGTGAACAGCAATAGAAATGAGACCAAATGAGCAGAAAATATTTGACCTTTAATTTGCAAATATGTGACTAATTATTAGCACAGTATCACATTATTGAATATTTGTGCCTCCCTGCCACTATAGATAATACAGTCTTGTGGTTATTCTGAGCAATGTGTACCAGTATGATTGTAGACAATTGAAAAGCGCATATATCTCAAAAACTAGATTAATAAACACCTTTTCTACAATTTTCTAATCATAATTATACTTTGATGTCAAATCAGGCCAAAAGTCACAGTATAGAAACTAAAAGTAACAATTATGCTGTTACTGTATTATTGCAGAAGTTCATAATAATTAGCATGGAAAAATTAAATTCATAAATAAAATATATCATTATTGAAATGCACGTTAACTTTTTTTCAGCCAATGTAGTTGCTTTCCATCTATATGGGAATTAAATGAAGTTAAAATAAAATTTGACATTATTCAAATTATAAAAATTTGAGATATCACTTCTGCTTTTTAAGGCTCATCATCTAACCAAATATATTTAGGAACTTAAAGTCAATGCTAATGCTTTAACTAATGATTTGAAAATCGATGAGAATATACAAATAAATATACTGTATATTATTATTAACATTTCCTTTTTGCCAAATTAATGAGAATTTGTAAAATTAATCAGGAAAAACCCCTGTTAACTCTAAAATGTCATATTATGATTGCAACTAATTAATATTACACAAATTCATATTCATTATGAGAGTAAATTACGCAACATGTAACTTGGGATAACACTTTTTGTCTTCAAAGGAAACATTAATTCTGTACCAATGTTGTAAAAGATACCAAAATGTATTTCTTACGAAAAAATAAATCTAACATTATCATGCCATATTATGATACCTTATATTATCATGCTTAATGAGCCAATATTATTAAATACATCTTAACATTTCCCTTCTTCATAAGGGATAGAATATTCTGTTGACTGGCTGCAAAGACTCATTTTAAAGAAAATGATTGTTAATGATCTTCGACTCTTAATGAATCACAAGTCCTCCATGTATTTGGATTGGTGAAGGATCTCTTGTTTGACTTGATATTCTGGAGGTTCTATATAAAAGTAGAAGTAAAAGTTAACAATATGCCAATTTAAGGATTTTACAACTGTGCTTGTGAATGTTTATATTTCTGGATGAAGTCTGTGCCCGAAGGGAGAAAATAATCAAATTCATGAATGTAAAGTCCCAATAGTAAAATATTCTATGGTCTTTCTAAATAGTGTCATGCATTTAACTGTGATTTCCAAGTAATCATTAAAAGAAAAAAAAAGTTCTTTCTTTTCTCAAACACTTGTTATTAATTATTTGTTTCTCTGAAAACTTCTTTGAAGATTTAGGGCTATTGGCACTTAGCATAACATGAAACAAATGCAAATATCTTAATCTTTACTGAAGATAAATATTCATATGGATTAAACCTGACCTCCAGGTCAGTGAACAATGCCTGCGATGGCAATCAGCCTTCTTTCATTAGGGAGCATTATTTATGTCTAGAAATGAGGTAACACAGGTTTTGTTGTTGATGATGCTTTTGTTTTGTTTTGTTCTTTCCACAATGGCTTTGACTTTTGTCATTTCCCTAACCCTAGCTCTGGAACTTTCAGATTATGCATCATGAGCAATTTTAAATTGCATGGAAAATAATTTGTAGCTAGGTGTAATGTACTTATTAATATGAATAATTTGCTTTAACATACATATTAGAAAAAGTTCAAGATTTTTGTCTACAATGGTAACACTCCTGCCGCCATCCAGAAAAGGGATATGCCTTCTATGTAGGCAAGAAGGGAGGTAGAGTTACAGCTGATACATAGGGAGTTAGGAAGAGCATACACCTTATTTACCTATAGCGCAAAGCAATCTGGAAAACCTTGCGGGCCCACTTGACAGATGTAAACTTTATACATTATATGTGTGGCTAAGAAGTAAAGATTGAGAATCAATAAAGTAAGATTTTTGCTAGGCCAGAAGACCATCTGTGTTTCTCTGAAACAATATGTTTGTCATGGAATATCTAGGCAGGCACAGTAACTAATGAGTACTCTCAAATATTTTAAACCAAACAAAGGAAAGTTTAATAAATTCCAAATGCTATTTTTTTCCCCTTAGAAAGGGACTCTAATTGTTTGGACTTCAAATCTTATCTTGGAACCTGTGGAATATCTTCTCATACAAATATAACTTTAAAGGCCTTGGAGAAAAGCAGTACTGGTTTTGGTTAACATCAAATTAAATGTTTAGAGGGGTTGGAGGCAACAAGTGGACACATTTTGTTTAGCTGGCATTGCATTTAAAAATAGATAAATTTGAGTGTCCTTAGGCAGAGTGTATACACTCATCATATACCCAACCCCTTGGTATGGCCATACACCTCCAACTTCAGTCTTTTATTTTATTTGAAGGCCTTTGTCAAGGCCTTTAAGTCTGAGATTTTTGGAGGAGCAGTGTGTGTTCATGCTTTGCATAGCTGGCTGTGTCAGTCTTCTCTCTAGGTGTCAGAAGTCATGAAATAAGAGAAACATCCAGTGCTTCTGCTCTTCTGTAGGCCCAATGTTACTGAAAAATGCAGTTTATATTTGTGTACATATGCATGTATACATACTTTATATTTCTTCATTAACATATAGGATACTCAAATTACACACGTATGTAAAACAAATAAGCAAATGAACATGACTGATGTTTAAATATGATGTTAATTTTTTTAAGTTAAGGGTAGGCAAGTGAATACTGTTTTACATCTGCTTGTAAATGTTAAGTAAGTGGGAAAACATTATACCCTAGACACTTAGAAATCTAGAGATTGATGTGTCTCTAAGGTTAAAGTCTCCCGTGCCTGCTGGAGCGTTACTGCATTCCAGCAATGAAGGCAGCCGAGAAGGTTTGCAAAGAGTAAATTAATGTCAGGCAATGGTAATGTCTTTCAGTGGGTACTCTGTAAGGCCTTCTTAAATGTCTCTTTCAATAATTCTACACTAAAACATGAATAAAATTCATTAGCATATAAGAAATTAGAGTGAAGACTAGATCTTCAGGTAAATGTAAACTGTATGAAGTATACAATAGGTTGGTTACGTAAAAGCTTTTCTATGCTGTAAATGATTTGAATAAGGAACACAGCAAAGTTCAATTTGGACTTTGTAGGAAATCCAGGGGAAATGATTGATAACAGTTTAATGGGGGGGAACATACCATGCGTATGTGCTTGTAAAATGCAACATAAAATATCTCCTATGATCACATTTCCCTTACATAGGAAGACTCAGAGTTACAGTTTCACAGACTTATGCCACATAAAAGTTGATTTAGTATGTCTTAGAGAAGCTTTCATTCTCAGGCCCTTGCTAAGTTCGGCCATTGTGAAACATGCTTTTACCAACCCTCAGTGATTCCCCTCTAGCCCTTCCACTCTGAGCTGTCCAGTTACCTTAGCTTGACCAGAACCAAAAGAAGGATTCCACAGGTGACTGTCATGCACATGATAGCATAGATTACTTCTCCTAGAAACAAAAGATTAAGAAAAAAGTCACTGGAGTTGTAGAGGAACTCCATAATAAAAATATTATAAAGGCTTGATTTTTAACTGACCATTGAAGGGGGAATGAAATCCAGTTAATGTGATTTCCCTCGCATGTTTTCTTTTATACAATGCAATGCCTTTGACATTCGACAGGGTTGGATAATCTGAAAGAAAATAATAAAAATGAGATTAAAGTATTTACATATTGTGCATTATTTTTATTCCCTGGGTTGTAACTTGTTTTGTATTATAAGACAGCAAGTTATTTCTACAACATTGTTTTAATAAATTTGATAGATTTGGATGAAAGCAGGAACACAAATTGTAACGGCTTGCTTTTCTACTTTAAATCGAGTAATTTCCCTATAGAAACTTTTTCTCTGCAAACCATGATTATAAAAAGGATTACATTTTATAAGATAACTCATATCTCATATATAGACTGGGAAAATAAAGAAAGTCATTTTAGGCCATCCATTAGGCTATTGAAAAAGATCCCTTTTTTGTAAGAGTTACTGTTTTAATGTGCTTTTAAGGATCTCATTTCCCTAAGACCTATAGTATATATGAGTCCTCTAAAGTCAAGTCCCTAAACCAAATGCTCTGCGTACCTATTCACTCAGACACTGGAATAACTAGCTTTGCTTATTTCCCCTGTCCTGTCTGCCTTCCTCTTTCCCCACCCCCACTCTAACTAATTGACTTTCTACTGTTACCCATTTTTGCCGCTCTACAGAGCTACTCTTGATCACTTTGAGGTCCTAGTCTTCCTGTCCTTGTTTCTGAGAAACACACTCCCACCAATTTCCAGCAGCCTCATGACTCTAGAAAACATGCTTCATAGTGGCCAGGTTTTAAAAAGGAATCTTTCCCCTTGAGGACATGGTCTTTTTTCTGGCTTTCTCACTTTACAGATAAAAAGATGCAATAGTTGAAATTAATTAATAGACCTATTTTAGGGGATTTTTATTGATAACTTTAAAGTGAATTCACCCCCAGTTTTGACTTAATTTGATACAAATATGAATGTCAAACATACCAATCATCCAATAACCAGTTTTTTTGATGATGAAGATTAAGGTCAACTTTGAGGCATTAAAAGAAAAAAAAGGGAAAATGAAGTAAAGCCTCCACTTAAGAAAGGCTTTCCTGTCCTTCGTGATAGCTGTTTCGTGTATTTTGAGATCTAGATATCTATGTATGAGCAGACAGTTCTTTACAGAAATGAATGTATCAAATAGTGGGATATTACATCTGATGAGGCTCTGAGCAGAAAGGAAGGGAGATGAGAAGATATATAGTCATGCAGCGCTTGATGATGGGGTATGTGCTGAGAAATGCATAGTTAGGCAATCGGGGTTTTGTGTGAACATTATCATGTGTACTTACACAAACCTAGACGCTATAGCCTATCATACATCTAGGCTATATGGTATATCCTACTTCTCCTAGGCTACAGACCTGTATAGAATGTTACTGTATTGAATTCTGTAGGCAGTTGTAACACAATAGTAAGTGTTTGTATATCTAAATATAGAAAAGGTACAGTAAAAAATACGGTATTATAATCTTATTGAGCCACCGTTGTATGTGTGGTCTGTTGTTGTTGGAAATGTCCTTACATGGTGCATGACTGTATTACCAAAGGTTCCATTCATTCATCTCTCCACCCAGGGCTGCTGCTGTTCGGAACACAGCTCCTTGGAAGCCAAAGTTTTTGAGCTCTATGCTAGGAATAATCAGTATACTGCTAGATTGAATTTTCACTAATAAAACTCTCAGGGTGGGTCAGGGAGAAGCAATCTAGTACAAGACTAGAACAGTAACCGAAGAGGATTTTGTCATTAGAAAACTCATTCTCAAGGAGTCTGAACTCTAAAACAAGGCATTTTTAGTAAAAGAAGTTTTAGTCCACAATGGGCATATTGGCTTATCATTTATTTAAGAAACCTCCCCTTCTTAGGAACTGAAAATCAGCCTCTTCAGAACGTAAAAGTAATAGAGATAGAGCTTGTGAAATTTCTTTTAACTTTTGTGATTATAAAATAAATTGTGTTATTCACTATAAAGATGGTATGGAAAAATTGAGCGATTTCCAATAATATTGTTTTTCGTAATTGCAGTCCTTTTGGGAAGAATTAACTTTAATAAAATTGAGCATATAGATTTTTAATGAAAAAAAGATCACAATGAAATTTTATATTTAAATCAATTCAGAATAGGAAGAATAAATGGTTTTGCTTCTTTTAAAATTGCCTAAATGTAATTGTATATGAAATACATGAACTGATTAATTATTCAAATGATTCTACAATTTTCCTTTATGAAATTCTATCCCTAAGTACGTTTGGTTTGGTTAGGTATCACAATTCATCTTTGTGTTAAAAAAGTATTATTTTGACGAAGTAGGCTATCTTTTACATATGTAACTGCCTCAAGTAATTGTTAAACATTCACCTAGCAAAGTTTAGAAAGAATCCTTTCATTCACTAAATTTCACTCACATGGAACTAACTAACAAAGTTATAATAGATCAATGACAGAAATGCTAGCTAATGATCCCAGTGAAAATTTAAATGCGTCTAGCAATCACTCCACAATCTTAAATATCGCACCCTGGGAGGATACCGAATATCAGTTAGAGAGATTAATGTTACTGAGGGTTTCTTGGCTACTGAAGCCCACTGGAGTTTCTTCCCCACCTTTTATAAACAGTGAGGTTTATAGTGTTTTATAACCATGAAATTAAAGTAGGCAGAATTGATAACTAATCTCAGTCCCACACCATCTGCTATATTTATAGATAAACACTGTCAGCGACTTGTTTATCTTAACTTGTACCCTGGAGGAATTAAGTGCTATTATGAACTATATTGTAAAATCCCTGTACATTCGATGGGAAATCAAGATTAATTTCAACCTTGCAATAGGAACAATTTAAATAGTGTTCTCTCCAAATGAGCTGCAGAGTTAAGATGATTTCTATTTCTTTGCTGCCAAAATTCTTATGCAATATTGGCTGAGAACTTATGGGGACTGAAAACTGTTTTGTATAATTTATACGAAATAGTAAATGCATTGTAAAAGATGTGGTAAATAAAAGACAAAACAATGATTTAAAAATAAATGTCAGAATATTTGAAATATAATAATTTAAAATAGAAATTAAACATATTACAAACTGCAAATTTTTAAACATTTATTTCATTTCATTTTAATCAAAACATAATTTAGAAAAGTCCATTAGGGGGAAAAAAACTGCTTGTAACTAGAATGAGTTTACTGGGCAAAAAATGTTTCCAAAGCGGAACAGTAATTTCTGCTTTGAATTATATTATACAAGCACTAGTGAACTTAAAATAAGAAGACAAATATAAAATAAGAATGGAAATAATTTGCATTGTATTTTATAAATTTCGTAACTGTTTCATATATGGAGGTTTTTAATGTACAGAATGTTTTTAATGAAAAAAATATATGTGACAGTACCACTGACTGTCCAGATAAGTTTCTGATGTCTTCATTTGAAATTGAATAATTTACTAATTACTACCCTTTGAAAATGCATATATGTTCCCTGGCTAGCTTATATAATTTTTTTCATAGGCCGATTGAAAACACCAGGGGAGGGAGAGATAGGAAAAAAATAAAGGAAAGGGATACCTTTAGGAGAGTCTTCATGGTTATTTGAAATGATGAGATAATCCAGAAGTTGTATGAGTTATTGAGTTTTGAAATGGAAAGAAAAAATGTATGATTACAGTAACTTTTCCTTGCACATAAATTTGCAAATCTGCAGGAGAAAACTGAATAGTAATGTATGAAATGTATTGTTAATTCTCCTTAGTAACCTTCCCGAGAATAAAGAGCAAGTCTATCTAATGTACACTATAGTAAGGCTATCATATTGCCATGCCCATGCAATTATCCAATGGACAAACAGTACGTATTAGCAACTTTTATATTTGCAATAGTACATTTGTCACTGTGTAGTATACAGTTATATGATGTTTAGTTCTTTCTTATCTTTAATTGACATTAGTCTAGTACCTTCACATAAATCACATATTTTTCACCATTTGTTAAAATGTAAATTCAGCGTCCCAGCTGAAGTGCGTATGGTCACCCAATCAATAAGCATTTGTTAAGCAATTATTTTGCCTGGAGATTAATTCTAACAGTCAAGTTTGTGTATTGATGGGCAAAAAGTAATACTCTTGGTCATTGGATTAGAGATATCTAAGAAGAACAAAGAACTTTGAGAATTTCTCTGAGCTTTGGTTTTTGTATTTGTAAAATGAGACCAATAATACCTATGTATGCAAGATTGTTTTAAGGATTAAAACTATTAAACTAATATTAGGCTAATAGAGCTCTTGGGGACCTCCATGAGAAAGAATGCACAATTATAATGAGAATGGAGGGAAAGCAAGGAAAAGAGAAGGGATTCCTTTCTGATTCTTTTTCTCTCTCTTCCCTCCCTGGCCCCCCCTTCCTTTCCTTTCTCCCTTCTTTCTTTATCTTTCTTCCACAAGTATTTAGTGAGCATTTACTATTGACTGGCATGGGAGATGAAAAGGTGATCCACATGTGCTTTTTCAGTATTATTAAATATGGTAAAAGACATGCCAGATTTGCTGTCTTTGCAGTCACCACTCAGTGACCATCCTATTACCTCTAGTTCCTGTCCCTTTCTCAGTAATACATATTCTAGCTATCTTGAAAGAATCCTGTACTACTCCATTTAAGTGTCAATATCACAGCTACTTTTTGTGACTATCCTTCATTAACCAACTGTCTTGAAAGAGTTGTCTACATAACTATCTCCCTTCCTCACCTCATTTCACTTTACAACCCTTCCAAACAGGTTTTTGCTCCACTATTCCATTGAAATTATTCTTTCAGGGTCACCTAAGTCCTACTTGGCCATTTTAATTATTCTTCCTTATTGGCTCCTCCTGCTGTCCTCAACTTCTAAATGGTGGAGTGTCATAAGATTCAGTTCTTCCCCTCCCTTTTAATAAGAAGAAATCTAATAATCTCACCAAGTGATCTCAATTTTGCAATGATTTAAAGTGAACTACAGATTTATATCCAACAGCCTTCCTGATATCTTCTCTTGTGTATCTTATAGCCATCACAAATTAAACAAGTCCTAAATTAAATTTAGGTTTCCTCTTATTAGACTAATTTATCTCACTGTTTCTCATCTCAGTAAATGGTACAGCCTATCCATATCATTTCAGATAATCTGGAAATTATCCTTGAATTTTCCCCTTCTTTCCATCATGTATCCCACTAGCCAATTAGTCCTGCTAATTTTACCTAAACAGATATTTTAATTCTATTCTTCTTCATTGCCATCTCCACTGAGCTAGCTGAAGTTGTCATCATGTTGCATTGGACCTGCTTCAATAAATAACCCAATATCCTCAACATTTTTCCTATTTGCATTCCCACCTGTCTCCAGTCAAAAGCAATCAGAGTGACCTATTAAAAATGCAAATCATACCTCTCCTACTTAAAATCTTTAAATGTCCTCCCACCGAACTTAAGTGGAAACCTAAAGACTCTGCAATGTCAAGAACGTTCTGCATGATCTAAGCCCTACCAATCTCTTCAATAATGTGCTCTTATCTCTGCTCATTTTATTCCAGCCACCAAGAGCCTTCTTCTCTCCCTTCCTCCCTCCCTCCCTTCTTTCCTGCTTCCTTCCTTTCTTCCATCCTTCCTTCATTCCTTCCTTCCTTTTAGTTTCTCAAACACCCTAAGTATTTTCTTTATTGCTGGAGCACTTGGCATTTGCCATTGCCTCCTTCTGGAGCAGACTCTTACTCTTTCTTCGAGCGTCTGCCTAAAGACCATCCCCTTGGAAAGATCTTCCCAGGTAATTTTACTGAAGTAGAACCATCTGTCATTTTCTATTTTAGGAATTTGATTTCAGGAAGACACAGTAAATTCAAGGTTCTTTAGAAAAGGCAGAGTTTTCTAAACCATATGCCATAGAACACTATTCTGTAGAATACTTTTATGCATTAGGCAAATAAAAGATCCTGTAAGTAAATGACTTTGGAAAATTTTAGGTTAGACAAAACAAATTATATGCATTTTTTGCTTCAAGTGTTTTCCAGTTTTATAATATAATTGAGTGGCACCATTATCTAAATTTTTTTTCTCCAGGGGATATATATGAGAATTCATGAAAAATAATTTGGAAAATATGGGTATATGCAATGAAATGACAAACATTTATATATTTGGGGAAGACATGTTTATTGAGGATCTTTATTTTTACTTAGTCAATAGACTAAGAAGAGAACAACACACTGACAATATTGTGTGTCCATGAACGTAAGCACTAATTTATAATCCTAAACACATATATGAAAGTACGAGGCACTACGATTCCTATTGTTCTCTATTTCTGGAAGCCGAGCCAATTTTTCACTCTGTGGTTTGGGAGATGCCTGACCTTTCAAATGTTTCTTCTGTTGCCCCTTTGGGAGGTTGGTGTGATGCAACATTAGTCTCACTTTCCCTGCCAATTAATCTGACATTCTTCAATTTCTCAACATGTGCTCATGGGATATGGAGAATTTTGAGTCTGCTGTCTACTTAGGAGACCCCTTCCAGCAGAACCAAAATGAGTTCATGAATAATTTATTTCTAGTCACCTATAAATATCCACAGGATCATGTGATAGAAAGTAGCATATCTGGAGCCATGTACGGATTGTCCAGTTAAGTAGTTGCTTCCTGCTTCAAAGCTAGTACCATGACAGTAAACATGGCAATATAGTCTTAGGATGATACATGGCTCTGATCTCAGGAAATTCTCAATCCAGTTCCCAGGTAGGGGAATAATGTGAATAAAGCGCAGTAGGACGAACAAAGGACAATCAGTGGAAAAAATATATCTCTGAGGAATGGTGAGAAAGAAAACTAATTTGCACTCTGGGCGGCCTTGGAAATCCAATGAAAGAGCTTAGATGTGGGAAGGATGAAAGCAGGAACAATGGCGTTCAATGGATGCCTTTTGCACACAGAAATGACATAATTAAGGCAGAGTTTAAGAATTAGGCATGGTGTGTAGGATGTTTCATTGGGTGAGATCTAATCGGGAAGCTACAGCAGAAGTTTAGCCATGAGAAGATAAAAACTGAAAATAGACAGTAAAAGTTGAAGTGAAGAAGAAAGAATATGTAAGGATATATTTAAAACAAAGAGATTATAGTTGGAAATCAGAATGACGCAGAGCATAGCGGTGCAAGTGTTAGAATCAGATATGGATTAAAACCTGGCTCTGTCTCCTCACCCCAGTTCTGTCATTTTAGGCAATTTATTGAGACTCTTCCATCATCTTTAAAATGGGATAATGCCTACCACAAAAGTATGGTTAAAAATTAGAGAATATGCGAAGAGAGCTTGGAACAGTGCTTGGCACATGTTAAGTGATCAACAAATTATATCATTATTAAGTATTAGATAATTTAGAGTTTTATTTGATAGCTAAAATGAAGAGGGTTAAATCATAGATCACTCTTAGGTCCTTGAGATGCCAGGATGTTTTGCAAAAGATTTGGAGTGAAAGATGAAAAACTAATAGAGGAGAGAACTAAAATTGCGTCTCCTCACTCTTCTACACGGCTGTGCAGAGGAAAGAACACTGGCCGTGAAATCTGAACGCACTCAACTACACTCTCAAATGAGTCATCCATCCTTGGACAGTTAATTTAACCTCTTCACCTATGCTTCTCACATGTAGAAAGGGAATTGAGATAAATTGTGTTATTTTTCACAAGAATTCACTTCTCTTTCACTGTACAGAATTGTACATCCACCACCCAATGCCCTGTGAGTTCAAGCACCATTTTCTGCGGGAGTGCATGTTTACTGACTCACTGACATTGCGCTTGACCTTAATTTGTATTAGTAAAAATGTGAGCAGAAATGATATTAGGTTCAAGCATAACCTTAAGAGCGATCCCAATGCCTGTTTGTGTCTCTTTGTCATGAAAACAACATGTTCTAAAGAGGCTGTGCCTTTAGCCTGAGTCAAGGGAAGCAGAACCTTGGTAGACAACCTCCAGCTGCCTACATGTAGCATGATCTAAAAATCAATTGCTTTATTTTTTGTAAGCCACTGAAATTTGCTAATTTTATATTCCTGTGTATCCTAGCAAAAGCTGACTAATTCAGGAGTAATAATATACCACAAATAAAAATTGCAGTCAGATGGTTGGTGCTTAATAAATACTAGCTTTTTCTTTTTCTCTCCTTTCATGTATCTGTCAATTGAATTGTAGGTGGAAGGAGAAGAAGTATGTGAAAGCAGGTTAAAGAAAGGTGAATAAGGAGAGGAGAGAACTTTGAGAAACTTTGGGAGAGGCTTGAAGAATATTCCTACCACCTTGGGAATAGAAATGTTTTCCCTTCTCTTTTAGGAAACACCGGGCAGTGAGATAGATATTCACTGCGATCTCTCCTTATGTATCATGCATTGGTGTTAATTTCCAGTTCACCTTATTCTCAAAAATAAGTATGAAATGCAGCATCATTGTATCTACCAAGATTTGAATTACACTCCATGAACTAGTTCCACATTACTTATATTTATAAACACTTTAAGGTTGTATTACAGTACTAGATATTAGCACTTTTGTAAACATAAATTTTCTAGCTGTTTTGTCACTTTATATAAACTCACAAAGACATAGTGAGAATTAAAAATAAAAACAGGATTCTAGTACATATAGACAACACAGTGTAGTGAGGAGGAATATTGCGGGAATAGGCCGCCTTTGATTTCAAGCCATGGATTCAAGATCCTGCTCCAAAATTTGCTAAATGTATGGCCTGGAGTATTTTTTCCTTTTTCTTGACTCTTCTGTGTCCCAGTTTTCTATTCTACTAAGTTAGAATAATAATACTCCTTGGTTTATTGTGAGGATTAAATGAGGCAAGATATGTAAAGTATCTTGCAGCAGTAGACATACAATAGAAGCTATGATTTTTTTTCAAATTAGCAGAGTATGCTTTTCTAGTGTTTATAATCAGTATTAACTCCAGATAATTTAAAATGAAATATTCCTGGATTCTATCCCTGTAGGTTTTAATTTAATAGGTCAAGAAAGAAGTGGAGAAAATGTACTGGACATTCATAATTCGTAAAGCCCTCTAGACACTTTCAGTGTACAATCAGGATGGAGATCATTGGTAGAGAGTGGAAAACATATAATTTTGGGAGTGAAAGAGAGAAATCAGAAAACCACATCATGTTGGGCTACTGGAATGGAAGTTCTTAATGAGAGGGGATTTGGGGGAAGGTCAGGGAGAAAGAGAGTTTGGAGAGTTATGTTTAATAGGTAAAGACCTTTTAAAAATCAGCAATTGGTACAGAGTAACCAGATAGAGGGATGGTGACTGCTAAGCCTGTTTTATAAATTGAAAAAAAAATTGGATCAAGAAGAGATGTTACCACCTCAAAAGTTCCCTTTCAGCTACCTGGCAGTACTAAAAGAACAAAAACAATTAAAAGCAACAGTATTTCCATTTTAGGGTAGGGGTGCTGGAATGGTAGTTTGGGCCAAAGAACAGTGAGAGAAATTGACTGAGTCGAAGCAGCCGTGCAGAAGTGTTGGAAGTAGTTATTAGGGTTGTAGACATATGCTTAGTGTACGTTTTCAATGTAATAACTACCATATGTACTTTAAACAAAATACCATTGTAAGTTTTAGACTGTCTTACACTAGAAAGAGTGAGTGAATAGAGATGCAGGTAGTGAATCATGGCTGGCCTGGAAACTTAAAATATCAAGAGCAGTATCTTTTCCTACACAGACCCCAGTGACACACAGCAGTGTGTCATGAAGATAAGTCACCTTTTGAAAAAGGCCTGCAAAAACTGATGTGTGTGGTTTCCTTCCTTTCAGATTGCCTTGACTCCCAACTAAAGTAGACACACACTCAGGAAGTAGTGGGCTCTGACCTCTTTTTGCCAACTGAGTTGTTTTTAAAGATGCTGCCTTATGTCTACAGTAAGGGCCTGGTCACCTGACTCAGGTGCTAGTGCAATGGCAGAACATCAGTCCCCGAGTTATGACAAACCTGAAGCATTCTGGTGGTTGGAAAAGCTCCGTCCCCAGACTCAGTGGTAAGTAAAGCAAACCATTCCACCTTAAGGCAGAAGCCAACAGAAAGGGGAACAGTCTCTGTCACAGAGGCACACTCCCAAAACATCACTAAGGGCTCACATGTGCCAAGAAACACTTTCATCCATTCTGTATTCTTTTATCTAGTTTGAAAACTAATTTGTGTACTGTAATTTGTACCACATGCCCTAAATAGATAGATGCTTTCCAAAGAGTAATGAGTGCGAAGAATAAAAATTATATTGTGTCCATTTTTACAGTTTACAAGATATAAATGTGATCTTAGAGCATTCTGGCAACTTTTAGCCTGAGAGAATAATTACTGATGTTTGCAATGCTGTAAAGGATTTCTGTGAACCTATGACAAGAACACTGGCAGATGATTTGAGAAAATCTGATACGGAGGATGAACTGTTGTCACCATCAATGGATTCTTAGCAAATCTCTGCTCATCGCTCACCTATCTCATCTAAAGTACTTTGTCTAAGTACCAAACATTCTGTTTTTTCTAAGGAGTCCCCCTTTAAGATGATATCCCAGCTTGTAGGTGCCGGGGCAGTAACTGTTAAGTGCCCACATATGTTTTTTTATGGCAATACATCTGATGCCATTATATTGTTGTCACAAGAATACTTGGCTCTTTAAGCCAGGAATACACATGCTCATAATAAATGACTTTTATGAGTTCATATACACAGTCATGATGCACAGAAAGTATAAAGGAAAGACTGCTTGTTTTATGCTGCCTTGGCACTAACTCTATCCCAATTATAGGCAACAAGGGGATTGTATGAAGCCAATGAAAGCATAAGGGTAGAAAATGGAAAAGATAACACTACACTTTCACATAATGAAGCTTGTTATTGTTCAAATTGTAACAGTATTGTTTTGTTTTTCTATTTCCCTCCACCATCCTAAATGCTCTTTTTCTTCTCTACTCATGCCAAAATATGAGCTGTCTCATTCATCAATGGCAACTCTTTAAATCTTTCTTTTTTAGCTTAGAGCAAACAACAAAGGTAGTCAAGGATGATTCATACAGCATTTCATGTTCGGTGGCAGACTTTTCCCCTCTCCCTTAACAACACCTAAGCCTTTAAGTATAGAGTTGGGAGAAAGTGAAGGTAGGAGACAGCTGTTCTCCTGTTGTTTCTGTTCAGGATTTGTACACTTCAATATTTCCAGATTATAGCAGTGTGAAGCATTTTCTGCAAAATGGGAAGCCAAGCCAAATTTGCTGGGTTTCAGGTCTGCAGACAAAATTTGAACCAGCTGGGTTTTATTGGGAACTTTTGTGAACAAGAAAACCTAGTTGTGAAACTAAAGCCAGCATTTGTCTCCTTTGGAATGGGCTACATCTTTAAGGGCTATCCTCCCATGTCTTTTCTCTTGAGGGAGTTTTGAATTTTGAAAGGTCCTAAGATAAACCTATCAGATAATTCCTTGGAGTATCTGATTGAAATCTTAGCCAACAAAGGTGGAAAGTGGAGTCAGATATGATGCTCCTCTTAGTCAAATCTTCAGAGAGATCACAGGAAGCTGGGTGTCTCTCTGTAATCTGGTTTTAGGTTACCCAAATTAAAACAGGTAATGACTTCCTATACATATGTACTTACAAAAACAAAAGCCAACAGACACTCATATTCACTTAAACTCACACACATGTATAATAGCACCTGCTCAAAGTGGCAAATAATGGCCAACATATTGTATTTTTTCCACACCATATTTTGAGTGTTCTTAGGTGGGAATCATTGTGTTCCTTGCTAAAAAAATATACAGTTTTATAGATTTAAACACATAAGTGGTAGAAGCAAAGAAACATGTTTTATTATGATTGTTTAGTGAGACTGGGACCCATTATTTATAAGCTGTTTAGAATTTGAAAAACAAAGCAACAAAAGGTAATCTAGAGCTAGAGAAAACCCTTACTCCAAATCTCAGTTTAGATCTCTGAAAGAATGAGTATTTTTCCAAGGACAAAAAAAGAAATAATACAGGTTTTCTTAAAATTTTAGTGTAATCTTAGGAAGGGAAAGTTATTGGCAGACTACTGATCTTTGGGGCATTAAAAAAAAAAAAATCACCGCAGAGGTGGCCCCAAACACAGACAGTATAAAAGTTTGCTAAAATTTACTGGGCTCAAATGTAACCTCAGTTACCTAACCCAAGAATATTAGGGCACATCTAATATCAAATATCATCTATTTCTGTGAAACCATTACCAGAATTTAATATGTGAGAAATCTTAGGTCTAGGGAGAGGACAACTGATTCCCTTATATCACCAGGTAGAGTTATGGATAGAACTTGTTTCCCAGGCTTTTGTTCTTTTTCTTACACCAAATTGCTTCCCATCAACACACTTTTCAAAGAGTCTCTTTTTATTTAAATATGTGTCCCCTGGGAGATGTAACATTTATAATTAATTGACAATTATAAATTTTGTATCATCGAGAGCGGTATATTATGATGGCTAAAATCACAGCTTCTGGTGTCAAAAACTGCTTTGTTTAAATTCTGGCTTTATTGTCTTTTTTGGTAAAAGAAAGAACATCTACTTCACATATTACTTGTATAAGTTGAATTAATTAGGGCATACAAAATGAGTAGAATAGTGTCTGACACATAGTAAGCATTCCATTAGATCTCAGGACCTTGAGTTATAAAAGACACATCATGTAGCATGCATGCATAGTAAGGATGTAGTTTTAAAAGGGAAATCAGTATCTTCAGATGTTTATTAAACCTCCATTTTAAAGATATCCTACCTTGTATAGCTTCAGTTTTCTCCATGTCATTTCATAATATTGAGATAACATGAAAACTTTCCTTGCTGTTGGTCAAATGATTATTTTCAAGGGTTTTTTCAGATCTTGACACTGTTAATATTAACACAATATTTTAAATATCTGCTTCTGGCCATTAGTAATTCACTTCTTATGCAGTGTCTTCGAAGCAGGCAATAGTGTGCTTGAAAAGCACCCACACCTGACAGTCATTGCTTTCCATCAGAAGTGATATCAAATCTAAAGCCAATTGCACAGGTAAACCTCATCTACAGCTTCCACCTCTCCATTCTAAAGACTAGTCTCTCTAGGATGGCCCCAGGTACACCATTAAAGAAGCTGGACATGGTCCAGTCTGGTAGCTGAATCTGACTTACTATTATTTTGAGAAAGATAAGCAAATCTAGAATAAACTTAAGGGCCTAAGATTTTTCTGTCTGCAAAATTCTGATGCAAATTCCAACTGCTAGGACCAAAGTGTCTTCTAAAATTGCCAAAGTTACCATGAAAAATATGACTTAGTCAAATGCATCCAGGTTTCCCATTGAATGGTCAAAAAAGTAACCATGTCTATGTGATCCCCCCGCTGCCCCACCAATTGGTTGTTCTTTACCTCCAAGCCTAATTTCACTCAGTGTGAAGCACACATTTTGCACTACTTTCCGAACATTGTGTGTTGTATGCTGAAAATTAAGTGACGACACCATTCAGATGTTTTCTGGCTCTTGACTTTTATCCATCCAATCAGTTGTTACCAATGTGGACAATAAAATCGTGGGGCCAATGAGAATTCTTCCAATGATCCAAGTCTACTTTTTCATGTTTATAACATGACAATCTTGGTACTAATGCATCTGGGATATAGTAATAATTTATACTTAATAGAAAACAGGCATCACCTCACTATTCTTTAATCAAAACCAGTGTCTCTCTTCCTGTTGAGTCTGAGAATGTTTTATTGTGTGGGAATAGATGGGAGTTTGCAGTATCTTTTGTTCCATTGACTTGGTAAACAAATTTAAAAACATTTAAGAATCATGATACTAGGGATGGTATCTCAAAGAAACTGGTGTTGAACCTCCTCCTATAGAAGGAAAGTAGTGTGTTCTATATTGATGATTCGAGTAAGAGAACATTGCCAGACTCTGGCTGATTTTCAAGAAAGAATCAATGAATACTCTAAGCCAGTGGTTCCTAAAGTTGGTACCCAGACAAGAAGTCTCAGTATCACCTAGGAACTTGTTATACATGCAAATGCCTAAGTTTCTTCTCAAGCTTATTGAATGAGAAACTCTGAGGGTGGGGATACAATCACATGTGTTTTAGAAGCCCTTCACATGATTTCAATGTAGCTAAAGTTCAAGATGCATGGCCCTAAGCCACCATCTCAAGGAGAATTTTAGAAAATTTTAAGGGCTCTTAAAATTTTGAACTCTTTCACAGCACTGATACACCCAGTGCCCATGGAAAACAGATTACTAGATTGTCACAATGCAGCAGGCCAATTATGTTGATCTATGTCTCAATAACAGACAGGGCATTATGTGCAATCATACATAACTTAACGACCAGAATACCTTCTAAGAAATGCTTCATTAGCTGATTTTGTCATTGTGTGAACATCATAGAGTGTACTTACACAAACCGCATGGTATAGCCTACAACACACGTAGGCTATATGGTATAGCTATTGTTCATAGGCTATAAATCTGAAGGGCATGTTACTGTACTGAATACTGTATGCGACTGTAACACTATGATAAGTATTTGTATATCTAAACATAGAAAAGGTACAGTAAAACAACAGTATTACAATCTTAAGGGACCACCATTGTATACACAGTCCATCATTGACCTAAACATTGTTATGTGGCACATGACTGTATATAATATGAAATACATATAATTTTTTTCTTAAAAAATCCTTATGAAGCTATCTAGGTCATTGCTACTCAAAATGTGATTCCTGGACCAACAGCATCAGTCTCACTCAGTTGTTTGTTAGAAATGCAGCTCTCAGTACCCACCCCAGACCTACTGAATCAGAATCTGCATTTTAATCAGAAACCATGTGATTCTTATGCACAATAATTTGAGACCATGTGCCTTACCTGATCATCTACCCTAAAATCATTCAAGGATAAGACCATACTTAAGAGGTCAGTAGGCTGGGTGCGTTGGCTCACACCTGTAATCCTAGCACTCTGGGAGACCAAGGCCAGAGGATCGCTTGAGCTCAAGAGTTTGAGACGAGTATAAGCAAGAGTAAGACTTGGTCTCTACAAAAAAATAGAAAAATTAACCAGGCATGGTGGCATGCCCTTGTTGTCCCAGGTACTCAGGAGGCTGAGGCAGAAGGATTCCTTGTGCCCAGGAGTTTGAGACTGCAGTGAGCTCTGATGACACCACTGCACTCTAGCCGGAGCCACAGAATGAGACTCTGTCTTAAAAAAAAATAATAATAATAATTCAGTTATCCTGAGAATATATGACACTTTAGATCTTCCAGAAATTATTATCTTCTCACACCAACTGTTTGACATCATAATGATTATGCAAAAATCATTGATTTGTGTGATTTTTTTCAAATCCCTCAGAATCTACAGTAAGAGTTAATATTTACTGAATTTTACTACACTCCACATACTTCTTTACTGATATAATCTTTGCACCAACATTCTAGGTTAGGAATGTTTATTATAATTTTCATTTCACAGTCTGGAAATTGAGGCAAAGAGAGAGAAGATAACTTGTTTACAGTTAATTATTTTTTTAAATGATGGAGAATTTGTTTGTACCCACATATATTGGTGCTATCTTGCCTAGCTAAGGCTGTGCTATTTAATAAGGTCTGTTAACATTTCCAAACATGATACTTGACAGTCAGAGGCATTGTTGCTCATCATTGTTTTTAATCAAAATTTAAGAATTAGGTTGAGGAAGAAAGAGAGTGGAAGAAGAGGCCTTACTTTATATTTTAGATTTTAAATCTAATGAAGGTTAAATACATTGATTTATCCCCGAGGACCAAATCCAAGGAAATATCTAAAATTCTATCTATCAAGTAAATAGCATGAAAGTCAATAGGTACAGAATTTACCATGAATCTAAATTTTTACATTTGATGGTAACCTAAACAAATTTTAAAGAAATGGTTTGTTTGCAGTATTCTTTTTATTGCTAACTTAAAACACACATGCCTGTTCTCTAAAGAATTCAAAATAATGCAAATAATAAAAAACATGATCCTTAAAGATAATCACTGTTTTCTAAGCGGAAAAACATACATTTACAATTGAGTGTCTATGAATTTGATGGACTACAAATTCACCACGGAGCCACTTTAATCCAGAAAATACAAAATACTGGACTGTTTAGAAGCTATGTTATAAATATGAATATAGAGTCGAGAAATTCTGTTGAATGTTCCTTGGAAAACCAAGAGACTTTTTTAGCACCTGGACTGAATTTGAAGGAAACTGGACTTGAATTAGAGTTTTGTGTAGAAACCAAGAAAAAGTCAGTGGTTTTGGCTAGATTTCAAGCCAAAACTTAACATAAAGCTTCTGAAATGCTAACTTATATGCATTCGCTAAAATAGAAGGTGGTATGTGTGCGTGTGTGTGTGTGTGTATGCATATATGTGTGCGTATGACAGAGAGAGAGAGAGAGGGAGAGAAAGACTTTTGCAGTGGAAATGTCTTTAAAAATTCACTTAGCTCACTGTTTTATTTATAGTCTATAATCTTGTCTCAGACAGCCATTGATCAGATAATGATAAAAACTAAAATGAGAATTTACAAAAGTGAGTTTGAACCTGTACGAATCCATTTTGCACAGTCTTTAAATTATTCCACTAAAAATAAGTCTAAAATTTTATGCACTTCAGAAAAAATATATAGAACTATGTATTATGCACCTCCATATATGAATGGGTGTGTTTAAAGTACTTTCTATAAAATGCTCACTAATGGAATGTTATTTTTAAATCCAGACCCTCATTGGAAACAGACAGATGAAATGTTGTAAGGCAAGATGAAATGCAGCCAAATGAGTCATCCATCCATTGAATGCAGACAAGTGAGATGAATATAACAGTCTTGATATCTAAGATGAGACATCAATAGACAGATGGGTGAGATGTACGGCTATAAAAAAGGAATTAAATGGTAGAAACTGACACAAGTCAGAAGGCATTTTTCTTTTTTTTTAAATTTTAGAATATTATGGGGGTACAAAGGTTTCAGTTACATGAATTGCTTTTGTATAGTTTGAGTCAAAGTTATAAGTGTGTCCATAACTCACATACTATGCATTGTACCTGTTAGGTGTGAATTTACCCATCCCCACCTCCCCAATCCCATCTGCTTGATTTCCATTGAATTTTACTGCCATGTGTGCACATAAGTGTTGATCTATTAGTTCCAATGTAGTAGTGAGTACATGTGGTTTTTGTTTTTTCATTCTTGTGATACTTCACTTAAAAGGATGCTCTCCAGTTCCACTCAGGTTGTTACAAAAGTTATTAGTTCAACATTTTTTTAATGGCTGAGTAATACTCCATGGTATACATATACCACATTTTCTTAATCCACTCATGTAATGATGGGCACTTGGGTTGTTTCCGCATCTTTGTGATTGTGAATTGTACGGCAATAAACATTTGAGTGAAAGTGTCTTTTTTATAAAATGTCTAATTTTTTTCTTCTGGATAAATACCCAGTTGTGAGATTCCTAGATCAAATGGTAGGTCTACTTTTAGTTCTTTGAAATATCTCCATATTACTTTCCATACAGTCTGAACTAGTTTGCAGTCCCACCGAAAGTGTATAACAGTTCCTTTCTCTCTGCATGTACACCAGCATCTGTTGTTTTGGGACTTTTTGATATAAGCCATTCTCACTGGAGTTAGGTGATATCTCATTGTGATTTTGATTTGCATTTCCCTGATGATTAGAGATGGTGAGCATTTTTCCTTATGTTTATTGGTCTTTAGTCTATCTTCTTTTGAAAAGCTTCTGTTCTTGTCTTTTGTCCACTTTTTAATGGAGATGTTTGATACTTTCTTGCTGATTCACTTGAGTTCTTTGCAGATTCTGGTTATTAGTCCTTTATGGGATGTACAGCATGCATATATTTTCTCCCATTCTGTAGGTTGTCTATTTGCTCTATTGATTGTTTCCTTGGCTGTGCAGAAGCTTTTTAATTTAATCAAGTCCCATTTATTTATTTTTGTTGTTGCTGTGATTGCCTTTGGCATCTTCTTTATATTAATAAATTCTTTGCTTATGCCCATATCTAGAAGAGTTTTTCCAGCTTCTTCTTCTAGAATTCTTATAGTTTCATACCTGAGGTTTAAGTCTATTATTCATCATGAATTAATTTTTTTGTGTGGTGAGAGGCGCAGATCCTGTTTCATTCTTCTACATGTGGCTATTCAATTTTTTCAGCACCATTTATTGAATAGGAATTATTTTCCCCAGTGTATGTTTTTGTATGCTCTGTCAAATGTCAGATGGCAATATGAGGATAGTTTTATATCTGGATTCTCTGCTATGATCCATTGGTCTAGGCTCTGTTCTTGTGCCAGTACCATGCTGTTTTGGTTACTATATCCTTATAGTATAGCTTGCAGTCTGGTAAAGTGATGCCTTCCAATTTGTTCTTTTTGCTTAAGGTTGCTTTGGTTATTCAGTGTCTAGCATTCCTTTCCACCAACAACAGTCAAGCTGAGAATCAAAACAAAAACTCAATTCCTTTCACAATAACAACAAAGACATAAAATACCTAGGAATATATTTAACTAAGGAGATGAAAGACCTCTATAGGGAGAACTATGAAACATTGAGGAAGGAAATTGCAGATGATGTAAACAGACGGAAAAATATATCATGTTCACGGATTGGCAGAATCAACTCTGTTAAAATGTCTATACTACTCAAAGTGATTTACAGATTCAATGCAATCTCCATTAAAATACTAGCATCATTTTTTGTAGCTCTAGGAAAAATAATCCTCTGCTTCATAGGGAACCAGAAAAGGGCTCTTTTCTTAAGCTTCTCAAAAGACTATACACATCTTTAGGAATTTTTATGATAATATTTCACAAAAGCCAGCTGATTCTGCAAATCTACTGGGAACAGTCTTTTGTCATCCTTGTATTAACAGATAGAGCTAGCCACATCATGTCTCATTAAGTGGAAGCACACATTTAAGAGCAAAAATATGTTAGTATCAATTGCTTATTTACAGTGTTAATACCACTCAAGGATCAACTGTAAAATACTTTCCTATTACTCAGACTTTTTGAAAGTAGATCTATAAAGAGGAAAAGTGGTGGAAAATGTAAGGCTTGAAATGTTTTTATTAAAGTGAACAGTAGCAGCCTGGTCTTGTTAACTCCTGATTCTTTTGCACAAATATTTGAATTAAAAATTCCAGCTTAAGTGGAAACATAAAGGATTGAGGCTTTTAATAAGGAAGCTGTATTATTAGGAGAGGTCTAACAAGGAAAAGAAAAACAATGTATTCAAGAACAGTGCTGCCATAGAGATATGGTAGACATTCATTTATTCACTCATTCCTTCATTCATTCATTCATGATTTGAGTAGCTAATGTGTACCAACAGTTGTTTTGGGGTACTGAGGTAACACAGGCCACCTTGAGAGCTGCATGGTATTAGTCTTATTAGTCTTGCCTTTCTGAACACAGATGTTTCTCGTTCCTTGAGAGGTGTGAGTGAAAAGGGGCTCAGAGACCTACAACTGGTGACTGGGTTTTTCCCACATGTGGAGTAGAGCAGTGGCTCCCAAACTTGGTGGAAAATCAGAACCACCTGGGTGATATTTTTAATACAGATTTCTGAGCTCCACCTCAGGCCTACTGAATTAGAATTACTGGGGTTAGGCCTAAATATCTATGTTTTAAACACATTCTCTAGATATTTTTGAGGGCTAGTCATATGTAAGAATTCAATGTCCATTAATACTCAATAGTTTGGGATTATCTTTGTGACCATCAATTTCTTCATTAATAGTGGAAAAATTTTACCAATAGAGTTGGGGAACCAGCTGGCTTTAGTGAAAACTTAATATAAAAACTCCTAGGACACTGTTGGTGAGAATATAAATTAGTACAGACATTATGGAAAAGAGTATGGATTTTACTCAAAAAAATTAAAAATAGAACTACAAAATAATCCAGCATTGGATATATATCCAAAGGAAATGAAATTAGTATGTTGACGAGATATCTACACTCCATGTTCATTGCAGCACCATTCACAATAGCCAAGATACAGCATCAACCTACCAAGAGTCCATAAAGGGATGAATAGATAAAGAAAATGTGCCATACATACACAATAGAATACTATTCAACTGTGAAAAAGAAGGAAATCCTGTTATTTACAAAAATATAGATATACCTGGAGGACATTATGTTAAGTGAAATAAGCTAGGCACAGAAAGACAAATACCGCATGATATCACCCACGTGTGGGATCTAAAAAACTTGATCTAATAGATGAAGAGAGTAGAATAGTGGTTACCAGAAGCTGGGGTTGTTGAGGGGGTCACTGGTGAAAAAATGGACAATTACAGTTAGATAGGAGGAATAAGTTCAAGAGATCTATGGCATGGTGATTATAGTCAACGATGATATATTATATGTTTGAAAAAAGCTAAGAGAGTGACTTGGGAACTAAGTCAAGAAAATATGTTTTTATTGTGCATACTGGCACATGTAACTGACAAAAGCAAATATATCAGAAAGTTAAGACATTTTTAAGAGATTACACTGCCAAAGAAGCCACCAGTGTTCTTGCAAAAAGTCTGTGAATATAGCATCTCCCACATTCACAAAGGAGCATTTTATGGTGTGGTAGTGGCAATAGTACACATCATACACACCCATAGTCCACTGGCCCCAACACAGTCATGTGGCCACATCTATCTCAGGGGAGGCTGAGAAGGAGAATCTAGCTTTGTTCCAGGAGGAAAGGCAACTAATAATCACCATGTAAGTCTCTGCCACAGTTGACCCTTCCTTTTGTCAAATATACATTTCATTCTTCTGTTCACATAGAGAATACACTTACCCCTTCTCTAAGGGAGACATCTCAATATTTCCAAAATTTAGATTCAGTCACAACCACCAGCTCAAAGGCCAGGATGTTGAATGATGTTTAATCCAAATGTTGTGTTGTCTCAGAGTAGACAGGTGGGGGAGTGAAGGGGCGCTGGCCATGGCCCAGGGCATCAGAAGGTGGGGATCAGGCAGCTGAGAACCTGACTGTCCCTGGGAAGAGGGGAAGTGGCAGGAGGCAGAAACACATATAAGCAGAGGCTCCTGGCCACCTGTCACATGCTCCATTGTCCCACTGGATTCATTTGGGAAACACAAAGTGAAAGAAAAAATTATTAAGAATTTCAAGACAATGACTGTAGAACATTGAACTCCAAGCCTGGGGTGCTTCTGAGCACAGAGCCTTTTGTAACTGCACTGGCCACATGTCCATGAAGCTGTTCCTACTGATACCAAAGTCCTGCTACCATAGAATATGATTTTATTGGTTTATTGGGCATGAAAATTTTTAATAGCTCAGTGATTCTTATGCTTAGCAAAGATCAAGAACTGTCCATAATAATAGGAAATTAGCTACCAATTACAGTATGGCTATACTATAGGATACTATGCAGTCTTTAAAAAAAATTAAGCCACCATACAGGTACATACTTGGAAATGGGTCTACCACATCTTTTTAAGTTTAAGAAGCATGCTGTAAAGCATTATGTATAGTTTGATTTCCTTAAAACATTTGTGTGTGTGAGTGTGTGTGCATGTGTCAGGGTGCGGGAGGTATGTGTTTGGATGTATACATGGTATTCAAGGTATATGTGTACTGCAAGTAAAGAAAAAGTTCAAAAGAACATACAGTAATTTTTTTTAATATTGGCTATCTCATAAAGATGGGATTGAGGGAAGAATTTATTTTTATTTCTATATTCTTTACATTTGTTTAAGCATGTATCACATTTCAATTGCTGTTTTCCCTTCCCTGTAAGATTCACTAGAGACAGGTCTTCTACTTCTTCTTCTTCTTCTTCCCCCTCCTCCTCTTCTTCCCCTCCATCTTTCTCTCCTCTCTATTTCCCTCTTCTTCTCTTTGTCCTTCTCTTTCTTTTTCTCCTTGTCCTCCTCTTTCTTCTCCTTCCTTTTCTTTCTCTTCTTCTTCCTCTTCTCCTCCTCTTCCTTTTCCCTTTTATTCTT
This sequence comes from Avahi laniger, assembly GCA_963575035.1. Classification (NCBI taxonomy): domain Eukaryota; kingdom Metazoa; phylum Chordata; class Mammalia; order Primates; family Indriidae; genus Avahi; species Avahi laniger. Next base: position 98,445 of record CAUYSK010114053.1, read on the forward strand.
CATTAAATTCTTCAAACACAAGGAGATGAGTCTTTAGGGGCAGTATGGTGGTATTTCCATATCTCTTTTAAGTGACTACAGCGGGTGTGTTAAAAGACAGCTTTGGGCAAGGCAAAAAGAGAACACTCCTATCAGCTCAAGGTACTCCCTCCCCACTCCTTCAATATAGTGGGGGAAACACAATAACGGATACTTTAATCCTTTCCATTTCTATGGTCCTCTCTATTAACCAATTTTTCTGTCTTTCATTTTTATCATTTCTTTATCAGTTGAAACTGCCACAAATTTACTCTGTGCAAATTCTCAGACTATCACAAAAATGTACATCTGTTGTGAATCTGGAGGTCAACAGGTAAGTGACAGAATGCGGTTTGCTCGGGACGCCCTTCTGCCTGAGTCTAGTCCCGCTCATGGAAACAGACAAGGGCTCTTCAAAGCTTTGATGTGAGAACAGAACTATGAGGTTATGACTTATCCGTCTTTGGAGTGTACTGAACAGACACAAGATTGCTTTCATCACCATTTCACAAGTAGGAGAACATAGTGCGCTCAGAGTCAGCCAGCCAGGGTCATGAGTGTACTGCAACCCAGTGTAGAATCCTGGGCAAGCCATTTAATATCTCAGTTTCCCTCTCATGTGTAAAACCCAGCCAACGGCGCATGCTCCATCATCCCAGCCAACGGTGCACGCGCAATACCATCTTGGAGTATTCAACCTGAGTAAGAGCCACCAGATTACTACAGCTACATGAGTGATCCCAGAAAGACCATAAGAGGAACCATTCATCTCAGTCCAGAACTGTGAGCAAATGAATGGTTATTGTCTTAAGCCATTAACTTTTGGGGTGGTTAACACCCCCAACGACTTGTGCTGTTGACATTGAAATCAATAAATGATAACTGAAAGTGACCTATCAATTTTAAAAATTGTACCACTTTCCACTAGATGAGAAAAATAGCAATACATAGAACATGATCAAAAGATATATTTTCAAATGCAATGACAAACACAAAAATGTCTTTGTGAACAAACTTTCTGCGCTGGATTACCACTTTGTACTGTATAGGCAAAAACAAGATACACATTTGTGTATGTGTGTGTGTATACACATATATGTTAATACACACACACAGAGAGAGAGAGAGAGAGAGAGAGAGAGAGAGAGAGAGAGAAAGAGAGAAGGAGAGACAGAGAGAATTTTACTTGGGGAACTTACGAAAACATGATTTTCTATGAAGCATATGCTGGAAAATCTTGCACAAAGATTCTTCACTTTGTGTAACCGTCCTGCAGGTACACTGAACTTGAAGGACTGTCCCAAGGGTACCGATGTAGGCAGCTTTGCAGTCATCATTTCCTGAGCAAGTGAGGTCCTGTTTGCTTAAGGTGCTGATGCAGGTCTCATCCTCATGGCACTTTCTAGTCACATGCTGCCAGCATTTTGACTGAAACGTACTATAGCGCCTCCTAAAGAGTGAAGAAAAGGAATTAGCCTCTGAATAACATTATTTCACCTTAACATGTGATGCTTCCTCACCTAGTGAAAGACTGACATAAAACAAAATACCTCCTGGATGCCAGTACATACTTGAAAACTAAATTTTTACATTCAAACATCCCAATAGAAAACGTGGAAGAAAAAGTAGAGGAAACTTGTGAATTATTGCCCTATTGTGATGCAAGACAGAGGCTAAGTTTCCTCTGGATTTTCCTTCATTACTAATGTTATTTCCATGGGTGATGATTTGCAGTATGAACTACTTGAGAGATTTATTAGCAATTTTCAAGCTGAATGTAGCTTTGTGGCTAGCATTTGGCTACTGTCTCACACCAAGTGATTTCAAATAACACGTTCGACCTTTCAAGCCAGTTATCCCACAGGATGGGAAGTACTGTACACTTTCTCAACATTTCTAAGCAGACTAATTCGAATTTACAATATGCTTTGATGTTCTCTGGCAGCAAGAGCTAATGTGAAGCAAAACATTATGAGTTTATTTAATGGCCAAGATAATCCTTTAGAACTATATCCATTCATAAGTTTTCTGACTATACATTTGATACTCTCTGTAATAATAATAATAGTAATAATAATAATAATGGTAATAATCTTCCAACTGAAATATTCATCACCTAAAATTACTTTTTACTTTTTCTTAAATAGGTCACCATCAAACATGCATGAAATCTCTGTAAGTACATGACATTTGTCATGAGCTTATTTGTCTATATTTAGTAGCAACTCTGCTAAAAAGACAAAGCCACATTGTTTATAATAATCTGTTTAAGTCATCTTAAATGATAAACTTTTTAATATAATGAAATTATATTTATTAGTATTATTAAAATTAATAAATTCATTATTATAAAATTTTAATACAATTAAATATATTAACATTTCATTATATATTCAAATGTATTAGATTAAATATACTTAAACAAATTAAAATTTAATATAATGGAAATTAATTGCTGTATATTAAAATTTATAATTAATAATACAACAAATTTCTTAGCATATAATTCTGAGGTCAGAAGAACAAATATGTTCCTTTAATGCAATTAAGAGTTATATACAGGATGTCATCTGAGTTTTGAAAATGTCAATTGTCATTTAGAAGGTAGGGAATAAATCTGCATCTAGATGCTATTTATTCTTTATTAAATATGTATTTTTCAAAATTTAAGCTGATGATTTATCTACTGGTGGAAGTTATTTCATTCATAAAATGTCATGAAATATTGCTAAAAGAATAAACTAAAGAATATTTAATTAAAAATTTTTATAAAACAGTTTAGTACACTGGATACCTAAATCATTTGAAATTAAAATGTTTAAATGTGACAAAAAATTTATATTAAAAACTTTTATTTTAGGTTTGAAATGTTTTGAGGTGCAATGTTTTCATTATCTGTATTTTCTTGATTTTCTGCAATTTTTAGTTTTGGTTTGTTCAAATAATGAAGTATTTAAAAGAATAATTTTATGAGGAATTGAGTATAGTATTTTGTTTTTATTCTTTCTTTTAATTTCCATTTACAATGCAAAATGTAAGAAAATGTGCTCTGTGTAATTTCTGCACATGGAATGTTTTACATTTACCTTGGTAACCTAATATATAGCCACATTTTTTAAATGTCTCATACCATTCTAAATAACTGAGTGTATTATGGAAATTTGCTTTTAAAAAGTAGTTAGAATTTTTTCTAAGCAAATGCTTTCTTTCACTACTTTTTTGAGTTCACACATATGCAAATATAATGTATTATAACTTTATATAAATTCATAAATTTTTATAAAATTGGCAAAATATACTCTCACTTCCCAGTTGATATCTGTATCGGACAAAATTAATTGAGAAATTGTCTTTATATAGCCTTCTTTGACTTTTTCAAAAAATAAAGAAATGTCAAAACTCATCATGAATTGAGGATTCTGGAGAAATTATAGAAATTCCATTTTAAAACCAGAGTGCCCTGCTTTGCCCAAGTACAGGCTCTTCTGCAAAAAAGGCAGTGATAAACAGCTTATCATCCTCACTGAAGGAGTGGTTTTCCATTTGGAGATTTTTTTTTTCATCTGAATTACAATAGTAATAATTTAATATGAATGCTGGAAATCTCCCCAAGGCAAAATTTCCTTAGGAAAATATAGGATTTGCCTTTTCATGTTGGCTTCCAGTATTCAATAATATTTCCATCACCTCTATAAAGTACTTATTAAAGGACTATTCGCACATGGTGAAAGGAAATTGAAGACACACAATCCTTACTCTCTGAACTAATCTAAGAAAGAAATTACATAAGAAGAGATGTATATACATACTTTAAAATATTAGTACAAAAATTGAGTGCATGATATTTAAAAGTGGAGAGAAATAAGATAACATCTTTGTAGTGCCTATCTTGTTCTAGACCTCACATCACAAAATATTTTATTTGATATGGAAGCTCAGAAATATGCTCTAAAGGTTGAATGCTTCAAGATAATTAGGTAGTATATCTAGAGACCATTGTCCTAAGTGAAGTATCTCAGAAATGGAAAAGCAAACGCCACATGTACTCTAATAATTTGTAACTAATCAATGGGCACACATGTGCACAGAGAGATGTGAAGGTCATTGGAAATCAAAAAGACAGAGAGAGGGAGGAGGTAAAAACCTACCTATCAGGTAAAATGAACCCTATTTGGGTGTTGGGCACGCTAACAGCCCTGCTTAAGGATATAAAAGCTATCTACGTAATAAAAACATTTATACTCCCTTAATATTTTGAAATAAAAAAATAGTCTTCCCTTGCCCTGGCTGGTTAAAACATTATTAGGTTTCATTGTTAGCGTAGATGATAGATAGGCAGATAGATACCTAGATACATAGATAGTAATAGTTTATTTGTGGTAAGAAAAGTAGTGTAATCAAACATTTAACATATTTCATTGAATGTAGGAGACACCATTATTTTCTGTATAACAAAAAACATTTGTTGGCACTTAAATTACGACAAATGTTTCCTTGTCATTGACCTTAAGATTCATTCCAAATATGTCAGGGAGGTTAAAATGCGTAAAAAAATTACATTTTAGAATCAATTTCTCTAATAAGAACTTTTTGAGATGATGAGTTTGAAAAATATAAATTGCATTATAAAATTATTTTATCATTGTCTTTATTATTCACTCAAGAAGAATAATTAATGAGCCTTAAAATAACTGATACACATTTGCAATGATAAGATCCTTGAATAAAATTTTCTTAAGAACCTTGACATCCTAGAGGATTAGTTGAAGCAATGTCAACACTCCAGCACTATGCTTAGATCTTTATCCTTTATTTCATAGAATGTGTGGTTTAGGAAAGCAGTTATCTTTTTTGACAAATGTTTACAAGATCTGGAACTACTTTCCAAGTTAGAATGACCGAGATTAACAGAGTCTACAGAGTTAAAAAGATAAAAGAAAGCAGTTTACCAAGAACCTTCAGGAAGTTGATATCATTAAATCTTTTAGTCTTTTGCCACTGGTTGAAGCAAGGTGACAAATATACCAAATCCTTGCTCTAAGCTATCACACACTGAGCTATTCCTCCATACAAAATGTCTATTTTGATCTTTAAATGAATTTGATATCTATGAAGTTTTATTCATTTATGTAAAATTAAGTAAAACAGTCCCTAATAGAAGGCACTAAGGACACAAATAAATGTAAAGTATTACTCAAAAAAGATGCAAAAGATGAATCCAAAATTATATGGTTTAATGCTGGTTGTTAAATAAAGCTCCTTCCACATGATAACATCAATATTACAAATAGTTGTGATTCATCAAAGTTATTCTTTCCTACATCTTTTCTTGCTCTTGTCCAAAAGGGTGCACTTAACTGTGGATTTCTGACCACACAAAAGATAAATTCATCTTGAATATATAACAAAATGTGTTAATGAAGACCCTAACAAAGAAAAAAGCCAAAGAATGTTGGACTAAATCTGTGGTTCACAAGAGTGGTTACCTGGATAGGTACAGTCTAGTCTCGGCTAGCAGCCAGAATAAAACTTTTAGCAAGGAAGGCAGATCGTTCATAACTCTGCTAAAAATTCTCCAATACCTCTCCGTTTTACTTGGAGTAAAAGCTGAAGTCCTTGCAGTGTCCCTTAAGGCCCTACATGGCCTATGCTTTCCCACACCTACCCTGTTAAATTCCCCACCTCATCTCCTATTACTTTCTGCAGGACAGGCATGTGTGTCTCTTATTCACTGTTTCCTAGAGTAGTAGTAGGTACTTGATTAATATTTCTTTTGAATGAACAAATAAATGACTGACATTACTGCCCCGAGAATTAAATGCTCGAAGTTGGGAAGAGGACAATGGATAGATTTTTGACATCATGGCATACATGTATGCCAGGGATGTCCAAACTGTTCTTCCTGAGCTCCAGCCTTAGACAGAAATGATTTATTTTGAAGTTTGAAGAGTCATTTTGCCAAAATTCTACGACATTTAACAGCCTTATATAATCACACCAAAAAGCATATTAAAAAGTAGATCTACAAGCCAGGTCTATTAACCAATTCATTAGTCTATGTTGAATATATAATTTCATTAATAACTATTTTACGACTACCAAAGTTTGACATACTGAATTTCTTTATTCCAAAAAAACCTATTCTGCATTTGAATTTCAAAAGGATATTACACATGTACCACAGATTCAAAATATGAATTGTCTGGCTTTATTTACACCATGTTGGATGAGGGGACTCTTGATGTAATGAGATCAAGTGTTAGGACTGGACTGTAACAAATAAGGTGCCCAAATAAGAAAGTAAGATATGCATGTTTTTACTCACCTGCATAATTCATCATTTCGGCAGCTGTGAATTACATTGAGGCAAGTAGGGGGTGGAACTCTGTTCACTGCACATGGCTTGCCTTGAAGAGCTTCTTTGGACTGCTGACAAGGTATATCAGATTGAGCACAGTCACAAAAAGCCAACATCTGGGCAATGTTAAAAGGCATATTTTGATAGAAGAACCGTATGGCTGCTTGGCAGTGTTTCACATCACACGGATTTCCATTTGCTGAACAAGCTTTAAGGTAAGGGGCCAACTGTGCATTACAGACCACATCCTCCACACACGCCTCTGCCACTTTCAAACAGGACCAGATCCCTTCGAATCCTGAAAACAATGACATGCCCAGATCGTGGAAAACTAAACAGGAAGTTGTATATACAGAAACTACAAAACACTGTGAGAAGTCTGTGAATAAAATACAATGATGTACTGATGTGCTATTTTTGGCAAACATTACTTTTTTTTTTTAGGGTAAGTATCAATTTACTGGGACTTGAATAGTGGACTATTGGAATCATCTTTCACTTACACTGGATACGTATTGTGATCTAGAGTGATAGGAAGTGTGTAGGGCCAAAACTGAGCTGAAGGAAAAAATCTCCTAGTCCAAATGTCTCAAAAGTAAACAATAAATCTTCAGAAATTGTATTTGAACTATATAGTTTATGGTAAGTTCATTGGTCAAGACACAGTGATTCTCATTTTTGCTGTACTTTTTATTGTGGGGGGCATTCCTGAATAAAGTCTTCACATAGTTATATTTGCATATAACTATGTCTACATTCTGGAAAACACAGGTATATATGAATGCTCCCTCACTGCATGCATAGGCAAAAACAGTTGGCCCTAAATGATTTAATTTAAGTGATCAAAATATCCATGAAATGTAATCAAGACTATTTTTTAACCATAAAGTGTTCCTCAGCACATCCATAGATGATGAGCGGGCAAAAGAGTTTCTTTGATATGTCATTACTGGAGAACATGTAATGATTCTATTACATTTTGTAGTATTAGAAAGGTTACACAATTTATTTTGTATTGGCATACCTTTAAGAAGCCTGGTAACTACATTTTAAATTATATTGTGTAGTATTTACAATGCAGATCAAAAATATAATTTATAAACATTACCATGATGGGAAAGAGTAGTTAGTTCCAATTTAAATTTATCCTCTTTCATGTTATCTAGAAGGAAAACGAAGAAAGTATTTCATTATTGAATGATTTTTTAAGTTTCTTCAGAGAATATGGGCTACATTTATGAATAAGTAAACAAACAAAAATACTTAGAAGTTCATATAACACTTATTTAACCCTGATCTTCAAAATTAGCACAGTACAGATGGAGAAAACAAACCTCTGTAATATCATTCAAATGGATTCAACTGCCCTGCTCCAAGAATTCAGTTACTTGGATATTTAAACAAATGGTAACAACTAGACCATGTACACTGAAGTAAACAAAGACTTATCTGGGGAGGAAAAACAGAAGAAATATTGTCAGAATCCTCCGTCCCCATACAAATCTCCTCCTAGTGAGATCTTAATTAGATTGAAATGCAATATAAAAACTATTTCCACCTCTGATTATCTCATCCCCCAAAAGTTCTTAGAAATTATAATTTTAGAATTGGAAAGTCTTATCAATGGAAGTGCATTCAAGTGGCCATCCAACTCTAAGATCTTTCATTACAGGACATTCCCCTACTATGCACTGGGTGACATACAGAGGATGCAAATCTGCAGTCCTTGTCATTGAGCATCCTGATGCCTGGTAGGAAATACAGACAAATAAACCAAAGCCAAAATAAAACACAAGGAGCACTAATAGATGTATCCATGAAGTGGTAGGGGAATTCGATGATCGGATTTTTATTTTAAAATGGGAATTAATTTTTTCCATTAGATATTAAAATATTAACTGTTGTTATGGCACAAATGTCCCTTCATGACTCAATTTGTCCTTACCAGGATATCTATTGCTATTCCCTGCCTTCCAGTCTACTGCGCATATAAGATGGTAAAAATACACAGTTAGATAGAAGAAATAAATTTTAATATTTGATATTATAAATCAGTAGGGAGACTATAGTTAATTTATTATATATTTCATGGTAGAAGAGTAACATGTCCCAAACACAAAGAAAAGATAAATGTTTGAGGTAATGGGAACGGCAAAATAGATTTGCAAAAATTAGCAAATTTGTCTATTTATGATTAAAAAACCTCTAAGTAATCCAGAAAGTGAAAGAAATTCCCTCAGCCTGAAATTTCCTCAGTTTGCAGTCCCACCAGCAGTGTAAGAGTGTTCCCATCTCTCTGTATCCATGCCAACATTTGTCATTTTTGGTCTTTTTGATAAAAGCCATTCTCACTGGAGTTAGGCGAGCTATTATTCTGGTTTTGATTTGCATTTCCCTGCTGATTAGAAATGTTGAGCATTTTTTTTCATATGTTTGTTGGCCATTAGTCTATCTTCTTTTGAAAAGTTTCTGTTCATGTCCTTTGTCTACTTTTCAATGGATTTGTTTGATTTTTTTTCTTGCTGATTTGCTTGAGTTCTTTGTAGATTCTAGTTATCAACACTTTCTGAGATGTGTAGCATGCAAATATTTTCTTCCATTCTGTAGATTGTCTATTTGCTTTAGTGATAGTTTCTTTGGCTGTGCAGAAGCTTTTTAATTTGATCATGTCCCATTTATTTATTTTTGTTGATGCTATGATTACTTTTGGGGAATTCTCCTTCTCCTTCTCCTTCTCCTTCTCCTTCTCCTCCTCTTCCTCTTTCTTCCTCATAAATTCTTTGCGTAGGCAGATGTCTATAAGAAGTTTTTCAACATATCTCACAGGTTTCTTTTTCATGAAAAGTCTTTTTTTCCTTTCAGTAAATTTCCAATAGTGGGAATGCTGGATGAAAATGGTAGGTCTACTTTTAGTTCTTTGAAAAATCTCCATACAGTTTTCCACAGAGTTTGTACTAATTCGTTGTGAACCAATCATGTATAAGCATTCCTTTGCCTCTGCATCCATGCACAGAAGGAAGTAAAACTCAGTGGAAATCAACTGGGGGAAAGGAGTGGGCAAAAACCTACATAACGGGTACTATGAACACTATTTGGGTGACAAGCACATCTTTAGCCAGGACTTAAACATTACATGAGTGATCCATATAACCTAAAGCATTTGTACCCACTTAATATTTTGAAATAAAAAAATTAGCTCATGATGTATAGCATAGACATAAATGCCATAATTTCTAAATGACATAATTTCTAGACCACATGAGAAAATTTTTGTGAACGCAGACTAGGTAAAATTTCTTAGATGCAACATCAAAAGTATGATCTAATAAAGAAAAAAATGATAAACTGGACTTCACAAAATTTTAAAAATTCTGTTTTTTTAAAGATACTCTTAAGGAAATAAAAGGCACAGTCTGGGAAATACTGTTTACAAAACACATGATCTGATAAAAACCCTACTCAGTATGTAAAAACAACTCTCAGAACTCAATAAGAAAAAGAAAACCAAAACCTTAATGGACAAAAGTTTTGAAGAGGTACTTTATCAAATAACATATAGATATAGATGTAGATATAGACATATGTAAATATGGCACATAAGCACATAAAAATGTGTTCAACATTATTATTAAGTGCAAATGAAAACCTCAATTTAATACTAAATATATATTAAAATGGCAAAAAAAAAAGGTCAAGTGCTGTTGAGAATGTGAAGCAAATGGAACTTTTACACATTGATGATTACATCAAATTTAAATTACAGTTTGGAAGTTTTTATAATATTAAACATTTACATATCATTTGACACCATAATTTCATACCCAAAAGAAACAAAAACTCATGTTTGCGTAAATTGTGTAAAAGGCAAAATTATGGAACAGAAAAATGTCCAGTGAACCCACCATGGATGATTGGCGGGGTTGGAGAATGGGACCCTTCAATGTAGATGCGAGCTAAATCTACCTCTTCTTAAGCGGGAAAAGGTTGATTGTGAAAGAAGAAGTGAAAACTCAGTGCTAACAGGTGCATTCCCAAGTTTCCAGAGATCACTTTCCAGAGAAGAGATAGGGACATTGAGGATCTCAAAACTGTCCAGTTTAGAACTATTCGATTCCACATGTCTTTTCAAAAGTCTTTGTGTACCCTCGAGGGTACATACTGACTAATTTGACTACCACAACTTCAGTATTAGCCTTATTAAATGTTCCTAACAAAGGCAAGTATAACTCCAGGCAATTATTATGTTTTGGGCTCTCCTAGAAGACTCACACTTCCTTAACAACAGAGATAATATCTTATTTGTCTTCTATCATCTAGGTATTGTGCAAAGCGATAATAAGCATCACAAATATATGTATTGGATGACTGAATCTATAATTCTAATGACTCAAATGAAACTTGAACTTGTAGTTAGCAATTTAAGAAAATATGTCATGAACTTACTGAAGTCTACAGCTCATAGAACCCCAAATCACAACAAGAATTAAATTACTCCCCCAAAAAGAATTAATTGAATTACATAGATGTGGTTAATTTTGAAATTGTAGTTCTTTTTTTAATAATTGTAAACGTTTCTTATAACAAAGTGTTACCTGATTTATTGATGCATTTTTTTCCAAGCAATTTGTTCACAGTACAATAGAGGTCACCAGTGCAGACACACTCTTTAAATTGGAAATTGCTTTCCACTAAGAACTGGATACCCAGGTTACAGTGTGATGAATTCCTCATCTTGCAAGGGTCACCTGGATTCACAATCAAACATATTAACACTTCAGGTATTAATCTGATTATAATTTTTGAGCCTCCCTCTTCAAAATGCTTTTAACCTGCCAATCTGAGTAATTCATTAGTATAATAAGATTATCTAGGAATACTACAGGATGTGCATATAAGTGACTTTTTAAGCAAAACATCTATTTTTACCGTATTTTTCAATAGAATACTTTCTAAAACAGATTAAAACTCTGCATTTTAAAATAGCTTTGTTCCTACTTAGAATGACAAATTTTTCTCTTCAGTAATAATCAAAGTCGCCCTTACATAAAGTAACTAGAATGCTCTCCAATCTTAGTTATATTATCTGCTTATTTGTTTTATTAGCTATTATGTCTTAATCTGATATTTTATTTTATACTTCATTCTAAGATTATAATAAGAAATGTGTAAGTGGCTCTAAATTTGTGAGAAATGAAGTCCTAGTGCTTAGAAAGCACTCAATAAATATTATTAAATAAATGAATGTGTCTTTCATAATTACTAATTTTTTCTGTGTTAATTTAAAAAGCCATATTCCTCTATGTGACAATTTTATTTTATTTATTATTCTGAAGAAAACTACTTGAGTTTATTTCATTTGTGCATTTGAGAATATTTCTATTTCAGCTTCATGCATGGAATAATTATGCAAATATTATTATAATTTACTTCAAATGTCTTGTTATTTGTATACTGAAATTGATAAATAAGTTATACAATAATTCATAACATACTGTTTTATTTTAATAACACATTTTAAATTGCCTTATAAAATATAGCAAGAGGTTTCATCATCAAAACAAATAACAAATTTTTTTTTTCATCTGCTACCCTCGACTTAAAAATATTCTGTTACTTTGAGAAATTATGCCTTTGGAATTCCTTTTGCTGGACAATAATATGAATTTTGGATTAGATAGCTAAAACTTTCCTGGGAGTGTGAATATTCTATGTACTCCCTCCAGGGCAGAGAAGAGAAGGACCTCTCTCTGCTTTCCTCCATGTCCTATGCAATTCATTGAGGTCATGTTGCTGGGCTCTGCTGATGGAGACTGTGTGTGTTGGCATTGTTAGACCTATAGACTGCTGCCTCTTATCAACAATCTCCACTTTACATAATTTGGGAGATAAAGGAATCACATGAAGATAGGCAAGAGTCATGAGCAGTACAGAACTTACTCTTCATGAAGTGGATGGAGAAATAGGGTGAGTCTTGGAATACATTTTGTATTTTCCCACTTAGATTTCTCTTACGGAATATCCCAGAAAATTTGTCAGATTATTTAGAGTATTATAATATTCATAATACAAGATAATAAAACTTGTCATTATATTAGAATACTATTATTGAATAGTTTTGTCATGACATTATTAGGGCAATGTCCTGCTATATAATCGGTTTATTCTATTTTTGTGAATGGATTCTTGTTACAATGCTCTCATTCAATATTTATTCAGCTACTTGAATATTCGAGACTTTTTTAAGCAACTACCACTCACTCTCTAATCTTCATATCCTTTGCCTCTTGACCCTCCCATGGATGTTTGGAATGTAGGACAAGTTAAGAACAAAAATATGTTTTAATTTATTCTTGGTGCAGTTGAAATGGAAGTATATAAATATCAAGAAAATAAAATGTATTTTATACATGTACACATAAATTACAATTGTTATTATAACAAACCTTATTGTTTTTCTATTTTATCATTAACATACTAACATATAAACAAAATATTAACATTTTATTTAAAAAATTATTGCCATAGTTCTGAGAGGCATGCATATAATTGCAGCAGTATACGTGGTGAGATGAGTAAGAAAATAATTTGGAGTAGCTGGGAGTGATTGTTCATACACATAATCCCAGCTCTCAGGAGGC